>JBBPFJ010000019.1:7276724-7281724 GCA_037975025.1 Excoecaria agallocha | reverse complement strand
TCCTCCCTTCATCCACTATGTCCCCAAGAGTAACTAGTAAAAATTCAGTCACGTTTTCGTGTTCCAATTGAACACTTTCCTTTTTTGATTATTCTCAAAGGAGAAGATTCTTTTTTTTACAAAACATATGTGGATCCAATCACGATCTTATAAATTATAATAAGAACAAGAGATCTTTCTCAATCAATCCCTTTGCCCCCTCATTCTTCGAGAATCAGAAAGATTTTCACTTTCCTTTTTTGATTATTCTCAAAGGAGAAGATTTTTCTTTTTACAAAATATATGTGGATCCAATCACGATCTTATAACTTATAATAAGAACAAGAGATCTTTCTCGATCAATCCCTTTGCCCCCTCATTCTTTGAGAATCAGAAAGATTTTTTTCAAGTTTGAATTTCTTCATTTTGAATCTGGGCTCTTCTACTTCATTTTTTATTTATTTATTTTTATTATTGTATTTTTCCCTCTCTTTTCTTTTTTTATTTCTTTTTTTATCCTCTTTCGTCATTCCCCATAGGTTTGATCTTGTAGAATCTGACCCATTTTCTCATTGAGCGAAGGGTATGAAATAAATCAGATTGATTTTTCGATCAAAAGTAATATGTGAAATCTTCAAATTTTTCCTCTTTCGCTACCCATATCCCATAGGTACAATGTTTGAATCAATAGAGAACCTTTTCTTCTATATCTGTATGAGTCGATATTATTACATTCCAATTCCTTCCCCTACGGAAAATCCCAAATTAGATCCCAAATTGACGGGTTAGTATGAGCTTATCCATGCGGTTATGTACTCTTCGAATAGGAATCCATTTTCTGAAAGATCCTGGCTTTCGTGCTTTGGTGGGTCTTCGAGATCCTTTCGATGACCTATGTTGTGTTGAAGGGATATCTATATGATCCGATTGATTGCGTAAAGCACGCAGTAGCAACGGAACCGGGGAAAGTATACAGAAAATATAGTTTTTTATATTCTATTAGTATTCAATTAGTATTAGTTAGCGATCTTGGTTTAGTGAGTCCTTTCTTCCCCGATGAATTATCAGCACCAGTCCTACATTTTGTCTCTATGGATCGAGGAGAAAAGGGCTCAGTGAGAAGAGGATTGTACCATAAGAGAAGCAAGTAGGCCAACCTCTTTCAAATATACAACATGGATTCTGGCAATGCAATGTAGTTGGACTCTCATGTCAATCCGAATGAATCAGCCTTTCCACGGAGGTAAATCTTTGCCTGCTAGGCAAGAGGATAGCAAGTTACAAATTCTGTCTCACATGTATTTTATTTCTATTACTATAAAGTTCATAAATGAAGTAGTTAATAAATGAAATAGTCAATGGTGGGGTTACCATTATCCTTTTTGTAGTGACGAATCTTGTATGTGTTCCGAATTTGTTCATTTTTTGGGGTCTCAAAGGGGTGTGGAAACACATAAGAACTCTTGAATGGAAATGGAAAAGAGATGTAACTCCAATTCCTTCGAAAATGGTAAGATCTTTGGCGCAAGAAGAAGGGGTTGATCCATATCATCTTGACTTGGTTCTGATTTCTCTATTTTTTTAAGAATACCGAGTCGGGGTCTTTTCCTACCCATATTGAATAGAACATGCTGAGCCAAATCTTTTTCATGTAAAACCTACTTTATTTAGATCGGGAAAATCATATGCTTTTATGAAACCATGCGCTATGGCTCGAATCTATAGTCAATCCTATTTTCGATAGGAGCAGTTGACAATTGAATCCAATTTTTCCCATTATTTTTGTATCTGTAATAGTGTGAAAATAAGGCCTGACTCCAAGTTGTTCAAGAATAGTGGCATTGAGTTTCTCGACCTTTTGCCTTGGGATTAGTCAGTTCTCTTTCTCGATGGGGGCAAAGGGAGGGATGAATTGCTCCTGAAAAGGAATTTATTGATTCTCTCCTAATTGGTTAGACCGTAGGTGCGATAATTTACTTCACGAGAGAGGTCTATGGTTCAAGTCTAGGATGGCCCAATTGCGCCAAAGAAAAGAATAAAATAAGCATCTGACTCCTTCATGCATGCTCTACTTGGCTCGGGGGGATATAGCTCAGTTGGTAGAGCTTCGCTCTTATAATTAGGTCATTACGATTACGAGTTGGATGTATAATTGTCCAGGCGGTAATGATAGTATCTTATACCTGAACCGGTGGCTTATTTTTTCTAAATAATGGGGAAGAGGACCGAAACATGCCACTAAAAGACTCTACTGAGACAAAGATGGGCTGTCAAGAACGTAGAGGAGGTAAGATGGGCAGTTGGTCTGATCTAGTATGGATCATACATGGATGATAGTTAGAGTCAGCGGCTCTCCTAGGGTTCCCTCATCTGGGATCTCTGAGGAAGAGGATCAAGTTGGCCCTTGCGAATAGCTTAATGCACTATCTCCCTTTAACCCTTTAGCGAAATGCGGCAAAAGGAAGGAAAATCCATGGACTGACCCCATCATCTCTACCCTATAGGAACTACAAGATCACTCCAAGGATACCTTCAGCATCCAGGGGTCGCGGACCAACCACAGAACCCTGTTCAATAAGTGGAAGGCATTAGCTATCTGCTCTTAGGTTGGGCAGTAAGGGTCAGAGAAGGGCAATCACTCATTCTTAAAACCAGCATTCTTAAGATCAAAGAGTGGGCGAAAAGGAAGGGGGAGCTCTCCGTTCCTGGTTTTCCTTTAGAATAGGATTCTAACTCAGCAGATTTTGAGAAGAGTTGCTCTTTGGAGAGCACAATACGATGAAAGTTGTAAGCTGTGTTCGGGGGGGAGTTATTGTCTATCGTTGGCCTCTATGGTAGAATTAGTCGGGGGCCCGAAAGGCGATGGTTTACCCTATGGTGGATGTCAGCGGTTTGAGTCCGCTTATCTCCAAATCGTGAACTTAGCTGGCTCAAAGCTATACGATATCACCCAATTTTTTTGATTCGATCTATGATTTATCAATTTATCATTCATGGACGTTGATAAAATCCTTCCATTTAGCAGCACCTTAGGATGGCATAGCCTTAAAGTTAAGGGCGAGGTTCAAATGAGGAAAGGCTTACGGTGGATACCTAGGCACCCAAAGACGAGGAAGGGCGTAGTAAGCGACAAAATGCTTCGGGGAGTTAAAAATAAGCATAGATCCGGAGATTCTCGAATAGGTCAACCTTTCAAACTGCTGTTGAATCCATGGGCAGGCAAGAGACAACCTGGCAAACTGAAACATCTTAGTAACCAGAGGACAAGAAAGCAAAAGCGATTCCTATAGTAACGACAAGCGAAATGGGAGCAGCCTAAACCATGAAAATGGGGTTATGGGAGAGCAATACAAGCGTCATACTGCTAGGTGAAGCGGTGGAGTGCTGCACCCTAGATGGTGAGAGTCTAGTAGCTGAAAGCATCATTAGCTTACGCTCTGACAAGAGTAGCATGGGGTATGTGAAATCCCGTGTGAATTAGTAAGGACCACCTTGCAAGGCTAAATACTCCTGGGTGACCGATAGCGAAGTAGTACCGTGTGGGAAGGGTGAAAAGAACCCCCATCAGGGAATGAAATAGAACATAAAATCCTAAGCTCCCAGGCAGTGGGAGAAGCCCAGGGCTTTAACTGCGTGCTTGTTAAAGAATGAGCCGGCGACTCATAGGCAGTGGCTTGGTTAAGGGAACCCACAGGAGCCATAGCGAAAGCAAGTCTTCATAGGGCAATTGTCACTGCTTATGGACCCAAACTTGTGTCCATGACTAGGATGAAACTTGGGTGAAATTAAGTGGAGGTCCAAACCAAATGATGTTGAAGAATCAGCGGATGAGTTGTGGTTAGGGGTGAAATGCCACTCGAACCCAGAGCTAGCTGGTTCTCCCTGAAATGCTTTGAGGCACAGCAGTTGATTGGACATCTAGGGGCAAAGCACTATTTCGGTGCGGGCCGCGAGAGTGGTACCAAATCGAGGCAAACTCTAAATACTAGATATGACCTCAAAATAACAGGGGTCAAGGTCGGCCAGTGAGATGATGGGGGATAAGCTTCATCAATGAGAGGGAAATAACTCCGATCACCAGCTAAGGCCCTTAAATGACCGCTCAGTGATAAAAGAGGTAGGGGTGTAGAGACAGCTAGGAGGTTTGCCTAGAAGTAGCCACCCTTGAAAGAGTGTTTGATAGCTCACTGATCGAGCACTCTTGCGCTGAAGATGAATGGGGCTAAGTGATCTGCCGAAGCTGTGGGATGTAAAAATGCATTGGTTGGAGAGCATTCCACCTTAGAAGGAAGCACCCGCGCGAGCGGCAATGGATGAAACGGAAGCAAGAATGTCAGCTTGAGTAACACAAACATTGGTGAGAATCCAATTCCCCGAAAACCTAAGGGTTCCTCCGCAAGGTTCATCCACGAAGGGTGAGTAAGGGCTTAAGATCAGGCAGAAAGGCATAACCGATAGACAATAGTCAAATATTTCTGTACTACCCCTTGTTGGTCCCGAGGGATGGGGGATGCTAGGTTAGCCAAAAGTTGGTTATTGGTTCAAGGATGCACGTTGTCCTTGCTTTTTCAGGGTAAGAAGGGGTAGAGAAAATGCCTCGAACCAATGTTAGAGTACCAGGTGCTACGACGCTGAAGTAACACATGCCATACTCTCAAGAAAAGCTCGAACGACCTTCAACAAAAGGATACCTATTCTCGAAACTGACACAGGTGAGTAAGTAGAGAATACCTAGGGGCGAGACAACTCTCTCTAAGGAACTTGGCAAAATAGCCCCGTAACTTCGGAAGAAGGGGTGCCTCCTCACAAAGGAGGTCATAATGACCAGGCCCAGGCGACTATTTACCAAAAACACAGGTCTCCGTAAAAGTCATAAGAGTATGTATGGGGGTTGATGCCTGCCCAGTGCCGAAAGGTCAAGGAAGTTGGTGACCTGATGAAAGGGGAGCCGGCAACCGAAGCCTCGGTGAACTGTGGTCATAACTATAATGGTCCTAAGGTAGCAAAATTCCTTGTCGGTT
>JBBPFJ010000019.1:7154224-7274224 GCA_037975025.1 Excoecaria agallocha | reverse complement strand
TCATAGGGAACCTCAAAGTGGCTCTATTTCATTATATTTTATCCATATCCCAATTCAATTAATTTAATATCCCCTTTCCTTTGGTGTCATTGACATAAGAGATGTTGTTTCTAGTCTATCTCTTTCTATTTCTATATTTTATTTTTATATATATGGAAAGTTCAAAAATCATCATATAATAATCCAAAAATTGTAATAGAAAAGAAAAAGGAAGGTTTGTGATGATTTTTAAATCTTTTATACTAGGTAATCTAGTATCCTTATGTATGAAGATACTCAATTTGGTCGTTGTGGTCGGACTCTATTATAGATTTCTAACCACATTCTCTATGGGGCCCTCTTATCTCTTCCTTCTCTAAGCTTGGGTTATAGAAGAAGGAGAAGAAGGAACTGAGAAGATGGTATCAGCAACAACAAGTTTTATTATGGGATAGCTCATGATGTTCATATCGATCTATTATACGCCTCTGCATCTAGCATTGGGTAGACCTCATACAATAACTATCCTAGCTCTACCCTATCTTTTGTTTTATTTTTTCTGGAATAATCACAAATAATTTTTTGATTATGGATATACTACCAGAAATTCAATACGTACTCTTAGCATTTAATTTGTATTCCTGAATAATCTCATTTTTCAATTATTCAACCATATCATTTTACCAAGATGTTATTTGTAAGTTTTGTTGGTTGCTTAATTGGTCACATTTTATTCATGAAATGGGTTGGATTGATATTAGTATGGATACAGCAAAATAATTCATTAGATCTAATGTACTTTTTCGATCTAATAAGTACCTTGGATCAGAATTGAGAAATTCTATGGCTTGAATCTTTAGTATTCTCTTATTTATTATCTGTATCTACTTTTTAGGTAGAATACCGTCACCCATTTTTACTAAGAAACTGAAAGAAACCTTAGAAAGGGAGGAAGAAACATATGTAGAAATAGAAATAACTTCCAAAATTAAGGGGACTAAATAGGAACAAGAGGGATCCACCGAAGAAGATCCTTCTTCTTCCCTTTTTTCGAAAGAAAAGGAGGATCCAGACAAAATCGATGAAACGAAAGTGGAAGAGATCCAAGTGAATAGAAACGAAAAAACAAAGGATGAATTGTATTTTCACTTTAAAGAGACGTGCTATAAAAATAGACCACTTTACAAAACTTTTTATCTGGATGGAAATCAACAAAATTCGAAGTTAGAAATATTGATAGATAAAAAAATAAAGACCTTTTATGGTTTATAGAATAATTAATTAAATATTCTATTATAATAAATAGAATAATAATAAATAACATAGAATAAATAAATAATAATAATATTTATTTTTAAAATTGAAAATAAAAACAATAGTAAATTAATAAAAAGATTAAGGCATAAAATAAATGCAATAAGAGATAAGAAGAGATGCGACCACTTCCTGCAGATTTTATACCTTCTCCTACCAAAAAATCGATAGCACCAACTCCATTGATAATTCCATCAATTATTCGTTTATAAAAAAATGAATTAATTCGGCTAATTTTCTTATCCCCCCAATAAAAGATATTAGATAAAAAGAATCTATGTAACCTCGATTAGAGGACCAATTATATATTCCATTTATTATTTTATCCCAAAGAATTCTCTTCAGACCTTCTTTAGCGAACGAATTAAATAAATTCCAATTTTGTAAGGATGAATAATCAGGCTTATAGAAAGAGGACGCTATAAATATTCCGAAAAAAAGATATACTGACTGAAAAAGTTTCATTTGTTATAAATTCATACAAATCCACAGAATTTTGTTCATTTTGATGCAAAAGGTTTAAAGATGGAGTTAACGATTTTGATAATATATCCAAATTGATTTCTTCTTGATTGAAAGGAATTCCTATGGCTCCAATAAATAAAGTAAATAGTACCAAGACAAGCATAAGAAATAACATAGTATTATCCGATTCATAGGGGTAGTAAAAAATCCTTTTAGTGTTAAAATTATTAACAGCAATAAAGGGCTGCATCATATTTTTTGCATTACCATCAATTTGATATATGTTCTTCCAAAAAAAGAAACACTTTCATTATTATTCATTGTTAATAAAGCTAATAAACGAAAAGTTTTGTTAAGCATTTTTTATCCTTGTTTCCCCCATAAAGATATTGAATAAAATGAACTATTTTCCCCACTGTAATTTTTAAAATGAACATTTAAATGCAGTTAATGCTGCAGTGAAAGAAGCTATTATTGCAAAAATAGGTGAATACAACCAACTATCATTAAGAATTTCTTCTTTGGACCAAAAACAGGCGAAGGGTGGAATACCACAAAGAGAAAGTGTTCCTAATAAAAAAGAAGTTTTTTTAATTGGCATATGTTTTGTTAAACCGCCCATATGAACCATATTTTGACTCTTATCTGGAGAATTGATGGAAAATGACATGGTATGTACATGATAATCATGCAGCAAAAAAATGATAAAATTCGATCATACATGCCATACAATTCCATAACAAGAATCGAAACATGCAATTTTAGGGTTTTAAAACTTACAACTTTAGATGCACTTCAAGATTTGATTTTGATGATAACCAACAACCAAGAAGGATATGTCAGCCTTAGATCTTCACCACCAATGCCAAAGGAATAGCCTTTATGCCACTCCTCTCTATGTTCACACACATAATTGCAAGCAAAGCTTAAAACCGAGATTGCTAGCTCTCTATTTAAGTATTGTGTGATGGCAATGGATTGAAGCTATAAGTTTTGATCTTGCACTTCTTTTAGTTGCTATTGCTGCCCAAGAACACAAGAGAATGAGGAAGAATCCTTTCTCCTTGTGAATTCGGCCAAGAGAATTTTGTGAGAGAGAGAGAGAGTTTTCATGCCACCACCACCACTAGGGTTTTATTTTTTCTCATTCAATATATATATGTCATTTATTTTTAAGTGTTAATTCTAAAATCTACTACCTCAAGATAGTTAATTTAGCCTTAATCACTTTCTAAAATCAAGTGACATATATTAATTCAAACTCTTTTGAATTAATTTGAAATAAATCTAAGACATTTTAATCTAATAAATCATTTAATTTAAAACTTATACATGTGCCAAAATTCCTTGATATTTATCTTGGAATTTCGGTCACTTCAATTTTCATTTAAGTGAATTAATTTGATTAAAATTCTTTTAGGCTTTAATACTCAATTAATTAAACTAATACAATATAATTAATTAATTGAAATTAAACCTTGTGGGCTGAATTTCTCTCTCTCATGGACCAAGGTCTAATAGCAATTTTAATAGCCATTATATACATTAATTTTACTTTAATTAAAAGCCCAAATTAATGCCCAATACTTTATTTAAATATTTTAAGCCCAATGCTTTGTGTGTGATCCTATAGGTCCATTTAATGTTGGCAATGAATTAATGAATTAATTCAAAGGCTATATATATTCTCTAGCAAGATATTATAGCATTCCAAATTAAATGAAAATGCATATGGCATTTAGTGACCTAATGCAATTTTGCATAGTCCCGTACCCATAAATATCAGAATTAATATAAGGCATGGAACTAGTCATCCTTATATATATATTAATTCCTTTCTTGATATTCCAGTGACACTGAACTCTCAGATAAATAATGATTACTCATTATTTCATTTCAGTATGGCCATACACTTCTCAGTTCACTGATCAAGTGGCCGATGATATTTTCTCTCTTATTAAGAGGGGTAATCCCTTCACTTCTCCCATGCTCTCTAACATGAATCAATGCATACCCAAGCATCCATACTTGTCACTCTGTTATGAGCATGTTAGGTGTATGTCAAAGTACACAGTAATTTATAAAGAGTTTCATAGAGATTTTAGGTCTAAGAACTCCGATGCAAAACTTGCATATGAGAAACACTTATGACTTGTACCATGTAGTGTTCTCATGAACGGATCGAATCCAGATACCATGTTCTAAACATGTATCTATAATCTCTGATTGACACTTTTGTCCTTATGATCCGTAAGACAGAACTCAACTTATCAGAGAGAGCATACTAGTCTTAATTCATTGTTATTCCCATAACAATGACTGACTAGGGATATTTAGAATGAAGTCTCTATTGTTTCAAGGTCTTACAACCATGTGCCTCACACATGATAACTTAAACTGGAACAACATTCTTGGATAGTTCTATCAATTGATATGCACAGGAATATAATAGACAAAACAAATGCCTTATTTATTAACTAAAGTGTTTTATTACAATGTATTAGGGCTAGGGCTTACACTAACAAGAATAACCAACAATAGTTTCCATTGAATGAATAATGGATCCAGATCCTAAAAACAACAATGCTTTCGAATAGGAATGAGTAATCAAATGAAATAAAATGCCTCGATAAGACCCCATACTTAGAGCTAACATCATATAACCCAATTGAGACATTGTAGAATAAGCTAAACGCCTCTTAATATCTTTTTGAGCAAGAGCTAAAGTAGCTCCTAAAAAGACCGTTACTATGCCTATCAAAGCTATTAGATTCATTATGTAAGGTATGACTACGAAAAGAGGAAAAAGTCGAGCTACAAGAAAAATTCCCGTCGCTACCATAGTAGCAGCATGTATCAGAGCCAAAATAGGAGTAGGCCCTTCCATAGCATCTGGCAACCATACATGAAGAGGAAATTGAGCCGATTTAGCAATTGCGCCAGAAAATAATAGAAAGGCACACAAAGTAACAAATACAAAATTAACTTGATTATTATAAATCAAGTTATTAAATATTTTGAATAAATCCCAAAATTCAAAACTGCTCGTCATCCAATAAAGACCTAAAATTCCTAATATGAAACCAAAATCTCCTACATGATTAGTTACAAATGCTTTTTGACAAGCATTTGATGCGATGGGTCATGTGAACCAAAAACCTATTAAAAGATAAGAACACATTCCAACTGATTCTCAAAAAATATAAATTTATATCAAATTAGAACTAGTAACTAATCCCAACATAGAAGTATTGAAAAAACTCATATAAGCAAAAAATCTCAAATAGCCTTGACCATAAGACATATAATTATCATTATAAAAAAGAACCTTAATTCCAACCGTAGTAATTAATACTAACAAAATATAAGACAGTGGGTCAATCAAGTGTCCGAACTCTAAAGAAAAATCATTATTGATGGTCCACGACCATATATATTGATAAATAAAATTGCTATTTATTTACTGAATAGATAGATCGATTGAAAAAATCATAACTATACTTAACAATAAAACACTTGAAAAAGCCCACATGCACCGAAGTTTTTTTGTTGCCACCGAAAAAAGGAGGAGTCCCACTTCTATTAACATAGGAACTGGGAATGTAATAAAAGGTATGATCCATGAATATTGATATATATGTTCCATAAAAAAATTGAATTACTAATTAATTATTTCTTGTTTTTGATTCATCGGCTCTTATATCTTTTTAAATAAGTCAGTCAATAAATTAAATAAATTAAATAAATTAAAATATATATGTAAAACTTTAATTAATTTAATTTTTTATTCATAATTATTTAACTATTCTGAATTTTTACAAAATACTTAACATATTTAAATTAAAAATTTAGAATTGATCAAATAAAAATACTAGGAAAAAAATACTTATTCTAACTAAACTTATTCGAACTAAAAAAAGAATTATTATTGAATTAATTACTTATTTTTAATTACAAGTTTTTATATAATATATATAGAGAAAAGATAAATAATTTTAAATAACAAAACTAAATACCAAACCAAAATGAGTATTTTGAATTTTGATAGTGATAGGAATAATAAAAAAGAGATGATTTTACTCTGGAATAAAGCAATAAAAATAAATAATTATTTATTTTTATTGCTTTATTCAGAATTCAAAATCATTAAATAGTACATTTTGGAATGGATTTATTGACTTTTATTATGTTTGTTGAAAAAACTGCCATATCAGATTTGACACTTTTCTTTTACATGGGGTAAAGGTAAAGAATTACTAAATTTTTAAATTTTTTTATTTATTATATTTATATTATTAGGATAAATAACACTTTTAGGTTAGGATAAATAAAAAAAATTTAGGTTCTTAAACTTTATTTTTATTAATGTATTTTTATATTTTATACATGTAATATGACGAAAAAGATAGAAATATAAATAAAATAGGTGGATAGCCATCTTTAAAGAGTATAATTTTAAGACTAATAGATAATGAATAGAATAGTAAAGAACATTTTTTAACCTTTAACATTAACAATAAATGTCTTTCACATCCAACTATAACAAGAAATAACTTCTTTATTTTTGAATGGCAGTTCCAAAAAAGCGTACTTCTATATCAAAAAAGCATATTCGAAAAAACATTTGGAAAAGAAAGGGATATTGGGCAGTATTGAAGGCGTTTCTGTTAGCGAAATCTCTTTCTACAGGTAATTCAAAAAGTTTTTTTGTGCGACAAATCAAAAATGAAAGGTTGGAATAATCTAATTTTACTTGATATGATATCAAAAACGTCTATATTCATTTATTTTTTATAATTTTGAATAGAAATTTTCTAATTTACAATAGAAATTTCTAATATGAAACATATAATATAAAATATGAAAAATAGAATATAAAAAATCGAATATCTAATATATATTAGTAAATTATATATAATATAAAATGTATCTATTATATCTATAATATAATGTATATCTAGATAATAAATATATAATAATAAATATAGATATAAAATAGATATATATTATCAAAATATTATATGAAAAATCAAAAATTAAGTTTATTTATATTATATAAATATTTTTTTATATAAAGATATATAAAGATAAAGAAGATATATATAAGGATTTCCCTTCATTCTTTTTTAATTTTTGGTACTTAAATGGACCTATTTTTGCTTTTATCATATGTAGAATAAATAATTCTTTTGTCTACAGAATTCTAAAAATGATATTTTTTTTTGCAAAAAAAAGAAAAGACACAAAATTTCACCGTTCTTTTTATTTTTTATTGTTAGGATATTTTATCATTTTCAGGATGGCGATTATTATTTATTATTTTCCCCATCGAACCATTTATCACAGTAATAAATATTCATAAGTTTTAAGTTTTGTATTTTTTATACTATTTTAATTTCAACATATATATATATATATATATATATATATATATATATATATATATATATATATATATATATATATATATATATATATATATATATATATATATATATATATATATATATATATATATATCACAACAAAAAAACTGCCAATTAGCGACTAAAATTAGCGACGGCACAATTTTCGTCGCTAATTTTGCGACGGATTAGCGACTGTTTTATAATTGCGTCGCGAGAATGATATTTACTATTTTTTGCGACGAAATAGCGACGGAAATAATAAACAGTCGCTAATTATTGGTGGGAAGAGTACGCGCCCTGTTTTGCGACGAAATTAGCGACAAATTTTTCCATCGCTAAATTTTATAATTTTTTATTCAGGAAATTAGTTCAAGAAATTTTAGCGACTAAAATTTTAGTCGCTAATTTTGGCGGAAAAATTTAGCGCCTTTTTTGCGACAGTTTAGCGATGTAAATATATCTGTCGCTAATTAGTATTTTGTTGCTGTAATACGATTAGCGATGGAAGTTTTTAGTCGCTAATCTGTCGCAAATAAATTAGAAAATAAGTTTTTAAATTTCACTCCCATGGTTTATGTATAATTTCAAGTAATTTTAATATACACCATATAAAATGAATATTTTCTTTTGTAACAGAAAATTATAAATTATTTTATAAGTTGGTAATAATTTTTTACCAATTATACCAAAATCTAATGTTATTTATTTAGATAATTTACATTTTTAATCATAATAATAAACTAATTGTTATGATTATTATATATTTGCGTGTTCAAGATTAATAAAAATAAATATTTAAAAAATTTATTATTTCATTCAAAATAATAATAAATAAATTTTTAATTTATTTTTATTTTAAAAAATTTAAATCAAATATTAAATTATTAGGAATTAAATTGATTTGTTTATCAATTATTCCCAAATATAAACTTATTTATTTAAAAAAATTACATTTTACTAATAATAATAAAGTAATTGTTATAAGTATTATATAGTCATATTATGAAAAATAATAAATATTTATATTTATATAATAATAATAATATAAAGTTTATTATTTCATTTAAAATGATTATGAAAAATTTATAATTTATTTTTATTTTGTTAAAATTTTGAGCAAATTTTAAATTATTAAAAAATTTAAAATATATATTTATAAAATTATCCTTGAATACAAGGATAAAATGATGAAATTTTGTAGGGGCATTTTAGTAATTTCAAAAATTTACCCTACATATAAAAATAACATTTTATCTTCCGCCACATCTCTCCACCGTTTCAATTTAATGCGTATATGATTTAAAGCTTAATTTATTATTTAGTTGAATAATACAATAGAGTTTAATCCAAGACTTAAACTCATACAAGTCAAAATGAATAAATTTTCTAATTTAATTTCTTCAATTTAATTTCTATTATTTTTCTAAATGAATAAATTTTCTAATATATATATATATATACACACACACACACACTTTTCAATTTTATTTCTATTATTTTTCTAAATGTTCAAAGCTCCATCTAAACTCATCCTTACCATTTAACTTCACTACCGCGGTTACCTAATTGAGTGTTATGGAAGACTGAGTAAACTTACTGATTTGAAAATGGAGAAATGGCTTTGAAATTCTAAACATGGCCAGATTAATAAATAAGTTAAGATATTATCTGATAAATCCAAATATACAGTCCATTTGAATCTGCATATTTACGGTTTGGTTGGATCTTCAAATACAAATTTAACAGCTTTTATAAGGAATAGTGTAAGTAAAGATTCAACGGTTAAGTATTTGCCGTTAGATCGGCCTGATTTTTGATGAGTACGTTCGAAACTTCTTGTTGTTAATTTTGAATGGTAAAGATTAGTTTTTAAGGTCTGTAAGTTCAATTTTTGTTGCAAAAAAGAGGCTGTGTTTTGGATTTTTTACTTAATAACCAATTTTGTATGTGAAGTAGATCGAAAAATCATTTGCCGTTAGATTGACCTAAGTTTTGTTGAGTACGTTTGAAACTCCTTGTTGTTATTTTTGGACGGTGAAGATTAGTTTTTAAGGTCTGTGAGTTTGGTTTTTGTTGCAAAAAAGAAGTTATTTCTAGATTTTTTACGTAATGATCAGTTTTGTATACGAAGACGATCGGAAAGTTATTTGCCGTTAGATTGGCCTGAATTATGGTGAATGCATTCAAAACTCCTTGTTGTTAATGTTGAACGGTGAAGATTAGTTTTTAAGGTCTGTAAGTTTAGTTTTTGTTGCAAAAAAGAGGCTATTTTCTCGATTTTTTACGTAATGACCAGTTTTGTATACGAAGACGATCGGAAAATCATTTGCCGTTATATTGGCCTGATTTTTGGTGAGTACGTTCAAAACTCCTTGTCATTAATTTTTAATGGTAAAGATTAGTTTTTAAGGTCTGTAAGTTCAATTTGTTTTGCAAAAAAGAGGTTGTTTTCTGGATTTTTTATGTAATGACCAATTTTATATGTGAAGTCGATCGAAAAATCATTTACCATTAGATTGACCTAATTTTTGTTGAGTACGTTTGAAACTCCTTGTTGTTATTTTTGGACGGTGAAGATTAGTTTTTAAGGTCTGTGAGTTTGGTTTTTGTTGCAAAAAAGAAGTTATTTCTAGATTTTTTACGTAATGATCAGTTTTGTATACGAAGACGATCGGAAAATCATTTGCCGTTAGATTGGCCTGAATTTTGGTGAATGCATTCAAAACTCCTTGTTGTTAATGTTGAACGGTGAAGATTAGTTTTTAAGGTCTGTAAGTTTAGTTTTTGTTGCAAAAAAGAGGCTATTTTCTCGATTTTTTACGTAATGACCAGTTTTGTATACGAAGACGATCGGAAAATCATTTGCCGTTAGATCGGCCTGATTTTTGGTGAGTACGTTCAAAACTCCTTGTCATTAATTTTTAATGGTAAAGATTAGTTTTTAAGGTCTGTAAGTTCAATTTGTTTTGCAAAAAAGAGGTTGTTTCTGGATTTTTTATGTAATGACCAATTTTATATGTGAAGTCGATCGAAAAATCATTTACCATTAGATTGACCTAATTTTTGTTGAGTACGTTTGAAACTCCTTGTTGTTATTTTTGGACGGTGAAGATTAGTTTTTAAGGTCTGTGAGTTTGGTTTTTGTTGCAAAAAAGAAGTTATTTCTAGATTTTTTATGTAATGATCAGTTTTGTATACGAAGACAATCGGAAAATCATTTGCCGTTAGATTGGCCTGATTTTTGGTGAGTACGTTCAAAACTCCTTGTTGTTAATTTTGAATGGTAAAGATTAGTTTATAAGGTTTGTAAGTTCATTTTTTGTTGCAAAAAAGAAGCTGTTTTCTGGATTTTTTACGTAATGACCAATTTTGTATGTGAAGTCGATCGAAAAATCATTTGCCGTTAGATCGGCCTATTTTTGTTGAGTACGTTTGAAACTCTTTGTTGTTATTTTTGGACGATGAAGATTAGTTTTTAAGGTCTGTGAAAATTTAAAATGATTATGAAAAATTTATAATTTATTTTTATTTTATTAAAATTTTAAGCAAATTTTAAATTATTAAAAATTTTAGTTATATATATTTACAAAATTATCCTTGAATACAAGGATAAAATGATGAAATTTGGTAGGGGTATTTTAGTAATTGAATTAACTTCATTTTTTAATAATTGAAATATCTAGTTCTATGATTAAATTATTTTTATTCAAACTTAATTGTTACGTTCCAAAAATCTGAAATCATGCAATAGCACTTTTAATACGAGTGTACAATATTTTGATACTGGTTCTAGGATTGATTTGTTTGCATAATTTCAAAATTTTAAAGTGATAATTTGAATTTAAAGCAAAAATTTAAGAATTAATGACAAAGGATTTAAAACAAATAAATATATAATAATTATTAAAATAATAATAATAAGATTTAAATTTCTTATTGGATAATAATAATAATAATAATTTAAGAAGACTTTAAATTCTTGAGTCGCCTTCAGTGCCTGTAACGATCCAAAATTTTTGAGTCGTTTGAAAAATATTTTAATAGGTGAACAATATTTTGATACCGGCTCATGAGAATCAATTATTGAGGATCCGATGAGTAAGTGTGTAAGTTTAAAGTTAATAAATTAATAATTTTTAATTAAACTATAATTTAAGCAATAACAAGAAATTAAAATAAATTAATTTATAATAATTATTTGAATAATAATAATAATAATGAAAAATAATAATAAACAATAAATTTGTGGCCACAAATTGAAAAACAAAAGAGCAAAAGGTAGATATTTCATGACCTAGAATTGTGGCCATTAGTTGAAAAAGAGGTGAGGCCATCATTTGAAAAAAAAAAGAAACAAAAACGGGAAACAGAGAAGGGAATAAAGAGAGGGAGGGGCCGGCGATCCTTTCGCCGTTCAGGGGGCTGAGCATCTCCGGTGAGCACCTCATCGCCGCCGCTTCCTGGATATTCTTTCCATTACCGACCACAGCATTTAAAGCCTGAGTCTCCTTCTCGCTTCCTCTTTCCAGCTGCAACTCTCTCCCTCCGTTCCGGCAAGCTAAGGCGGCAGGTGGCGACACCACCACCACCTATCGACTACTGGAAGTAAGGTGAGCTTCCCGGTACCGATCGTTTTCCCCCACTCGCCGGAGATGGCTAAATCGGATAGAGGGGGCTGCCGGCGGTTTTTGTGAGATCCCGATCAAAATGAACGGCCACGAAGCGGGTGAACGCCATCGCACAACTACTGGTGGCTCCGGCTACGAGTGGACAGCGGCGGGGTGCCTCCGGTGAACTTTCGGTGAGCTAAATGCTTCATTTTGTTACTTGTAATTTTTTCCACCTCCGTACGATATATGCAGTTTATTATGTTTATATATATCTATAAGTTTATTATATATGCAGTTTTGTTACTTCAGGTATATTACTATTAAATTTAAAAATCTTGTTTGCTTAGACTATATATGCAGTTTATTATGTTTATATATATCTGTAAGTTCTGTACAAATATTATGAGTAAATTGTTGGTGTTTAGGTCACTAAGGAAGTTGTTCAAGGTAGATGCAGATGATTACATGTTATCCATATATGGTAATGATGCACTTCGTGAGCTATCCTCTCCTGGTAAAAGTGGTAGCTTCTTTTACTTGACAAATGATGATAAATATATGATAAAAACAATGAAGAAAGCAGAAGTCAAAGTAAGTTTATATTTTTATCATCAAGCTGTGAATAAAACATGAATTTTCGTTGCCTATTTCATAGTTTTCATCTTCAAATTGTGTACTGCCTCATTTCGCAGGTGCTTCTGAGAATGCTTGCTGCATATTACAACCATGTTAGAAGGTTTCAATTCCTAACTGTTTTCTATACTCATTCACTTAATGGTGGAATATGTTTCAATTCATAACTTCTTTTTAGAAGGTTTGTTGATTCTTCTTAGAAGCCTTGATTGGCATTTTTAGATTCTTACATGAATTGAAACTCAACAACAATTATACACTATTAAAATAATGGTCTTGGCATTTATATTCATAGCCTCAACCATCCTGTAATTTCATTCATGCCTTGCTATCACATCAGTATTATAATTATCAATACAATATAAGCTTAAAATGAACATTTTAATGTTTGCATAAAATTCTTATTAAACTAGAATCTAGAATCAACTTAATTAGACAATCCAAACAGAAATTATACTCAAAACTCTATAAATTGTTCTTAGGTTTCAATATGAATCTAGTTTTATAACTTAAAACTCAGGACTAGATGTCAAATAGCTTTAAGACAGAAGTAGACTTCTCAGTTTGCATTGAAGTTATAGTCCTATTTCTTAAGGTTAACTAGCAAATGAAATCACTTGACTTGGATTTCCAAAGAAAAATTTGTAACCAGAATACTAAAAACTGCTCCTTAGTTCCAGCATTACAAACTATACCATTCCAAGCATAGACACGTCAACTCATCTAAAATAATTCTTATGAAAACTCTGATATATAGTCAATCTGTTCCATCTCAGCAAAAGTAAGTATATTTATGGCATAATTAAGAATAGATATTTAATGGTGTTAACCTCTTTATCTTCACTTGACAACTAGCCACGTATGTGGCTCTCTTTTAATTTGCCATCTATTTCCATTAGTTTAGATTAATATCACTTAATTTAATATTATTCATTCCCAATTATTCCCTAATCTACCAATAACTTTATAAATTTAATAAGAACACATTTAAAATTAAATTTACAGATTTTTGATTATGCACAGCCAAAACTCAGAAACAACGACCCCTATATATTCCCAATCTTCATAATTCAATGTAAGCTATTATATTTTTCGGTTGCCTAAGTTTGATGGGGACTGTTTACTGCATAAACTAATTACTTTGCCTAAGCTATTATATCTTTCGGTTGCCATCTAATTACTTTTGCATAAACTAGACTCTGTTGATCTCAAATGGTCTTTTTACAATGTCTTATGTATGATCAAGTACATATGATCAAGTTCAAGTATGTGCCCTTTGATATTGGGAAGCAGGTGAGTTAATTTGCAACTTTTTTTCTTTTATTTTTGGTCTTATTATTTCATTGGTTTATGTCTCGAGAGGTGATTGTTCCATTGATATTGACAGAGGTACAACAGTAAGAAGTCATTGGCAGGTAGCAGCAGAGCAGCGGACTTGGTGAGAACCACTAAACAAGACTGAAGGAGGTCACAGAGCTGGGATATGTTGATAGGATAATAACTACAAAAAGAAAGTTGTTGGGATGTTGTCATGCTCCATTTTTTTAGGAATTAGTTAAGTGTTTGATTTAACTGCACTTTGTTTTATATATTGATTTTTTTATGTTCACTATATTTGTAATGAATTCATTACAAATTATATATATATATGAAAATATAAGATTATTATTTATATGTGTATCTATTATATATGAATTTTATAGTATAAGATTATTATTTATATTATGTACAGGATTAAAATTTAAAAATAAAAGAAAAATTAAATTATGCAATAATTTCGCGACGGATTCGCGATAGCAACTGTCGCTACTGAAACACGTTAGAATTTAAGAAATAGTTAGCGACAAAAATTTCGTCGCCAACTTTTACAGTAATTTTTTAATTAGCGACGGAAAATGTAGTCGCTAAATATTATTATTTTAATTCGGTGACTAATTAGGAATATAAATTAGCGACGAAACAAAAAAAAATTAGTGACGAAATATTTCATCGCTAAATTAGCGACTGAATTTGAAATCCGTTGCTAATATATTAGTGACTGTTCGTCGTGGCGTCGCTAATTTTAATTAGCGACAAAAAAATGGTATTTAGCGACGGATCTTCATCTGTTGCTTGCTCGATTTGCTATGAAGGGATATAATCTATCTTGCATTTAATTAGAGACTACCCTATCGCTAAAACTCTCTGGTCTGCTATGATTAAGGATTCTACTGCAGCTCGTTTCTTCTCTTTAGACCTGAATAGTTGGCTGTCTAGTAACTTAAGTTCTGAAGAGTATGTTGATTCTATCCCTTGGAAGCTTGTCTTCGGCTTCACCTGTTGGTGGCTTTGGAAATGGAGAAACGGTAAATTTTTTAAAGATCTCTCGGTTCCTCTATTGGTTAAAAAACAAATTATTATCTCAGATTGTCCAGCTTTCATGAATGCCAAGGAGTTCATGGCTGCTGTGAAACATAAGGCTGGAGGGAAGATATAAATTATGATCGGGTGGGAACCTAACTCTCATAACTGGGTTACGCTGAATACTGATGGTTCCTTTAACAGACAGATCTTGGTTGCTATTGCAGGTGCACTCTTTCGGGATTATCTTGGTAGATGGATGGGAGGTTTCTCTGCCTTGGTTAGAGGAAAGAATGCATTTGTGGTGAACTCTGGGGTGTGTTTTATGGCCTTCAGGAAGCTTGGAACAGAGGCTGGAAAAAGATCTCTCTGCAAGTTGATAATGTGAGTGTTGTTACATGTATCACGAAAGATCATCAACCCCTCCAGTTTATAGTGCAGTAATGCTGCGAATCAAAGACCTTCTTCTTCGGGACTGGCAGGTAAAGGTTTGCCATGTATACAGACAAGCCAATAAAGCTGCTGACCTCCTAGCGAGTTGGGCGTATAACCATGGAAGACAATTTACTTGGCATCAAAATCCCCCGGATGGTATTGGAGAAATCCTTAGAAATGATTCTACGGGTACCTTGTGCCCAAGAACTATTTTCCTTTAATTTATAGTTGTATTTTTCTTCTTCCTATAAAAAAAAGTCTTGGTTTATTTAATCATCAAGGACTCCCAAGCACCCGAATTCTCTAGAAATCGAAATAGATAATTGAGGGCTTGTTATTCAATAGAATAACATGACTTATATACCCGTGTCAACCAATATCAACATTCATGGATATATCTTTATGATCTTATCTATCTAGATTCATCATAATTTTTTTGACTAAATTTGAAGTGAATTGAATTAAAAAATATAATTCAGATGCATATTTCATTTCTATGCATCTGATATAGGATTGCATCTAATTTCAATATGATAACTCTAATAGGTTGCCCGAGACTTGAACCCAGAACTAGTCTGATAGAGTAGAAATTTTCCTTGTTAAAAAATAGGTAAAAAACTCCCTCTCTAAGCCGTGCTTGCATTTTTCATTGCACATGGCTTTCCCTATGCATACATCTAAAACTTAGTTCCCTTCCTAGAAAAAAAAATCATCTAAGGAAGTTGAATACTCAGTTGCTTAATCCTTACTAGTATACTGTATGAGCATTTCATAATAGAAATGAATGAATTTTTTGTTATCCCTTCATCATTTATGGAAAATTTCGATTTACATGTTTTCATAACCAATTATTCATGATTGGCCAAATCATTGATAGAAATAATATCCAAATACCAAGTCCATCCTCGTCCTCTATATAACCTTCACGAAATAGACAAAACTCTTGGGAAGGTCAAAGAAAGAATTTATTCTTCCTCCATAACAAATTCTTCGAATAATTCCGAACCTAATCTTTTCAAAAAAGCGCATACAGTACTTTTGTGTTTACAAGCCAAAGTTTTAACACAAGAAAGTCAATGTATATATTTTATTTGATACAAACTCTTTTTCTTTGAGGATCCACTATAATAATGAGAAAGATTTTTATATATACGCACAAATCGATTGATAATATCAAAATTCGATGAATCCACCCAGGTCGTTTTACTAATAGGATGTCCTACCGCGTTACAAAATTTTGTTTTTGCTAATGATCCAATTAAAGGAATAATTAGAACTATTGTATCGAGTTTTTTCATAGTATTATCTTTATGTATTATAAATGAATTTTCTAGCATTTGACTCTGTACTACCAAAAGATTTATTTGTACCTTTGAAAGATAGCCAAAAAAGTTGAGAGAATGCTTGGATAATGAATTTATATGGATCTTTTCTGGTTGAACCCATACATAAAAATGACAGACATAAATCGACAAGGTAATATTTCCATTTTTTCATCAGAAGCGGCATGTCTTTTAAAGCCAAAATTGATTTTCCTTGATATCTAACATAATGCATGAAAGGATCCTTGAATAACCATAGGATGGCCCGAAAATAATTAGCCAAAACTTCTACAAAATGTTCTATTTTTCCATAGAAATAAATTCATTCAAGAAAGACTCGAAAAAATGTTGATCGTAAATGAAAGGGCTGGTTATAGAGAAAAAAAAAGATGGATTCATATTCATATACATGAGAATTATATAGGAAGAAGAAAAATCTTGGGTTACTTTTTCTAAAAATATAAATAAATTTCTTTGGAATAATACAACTGTTCCAATTCCAATACTGATGAAGAAAGAGTCGTAATAAATGTAAAGAAGAAGGATCTTTCACCTAATAGCAAAGGGTTTGAACCAATTTTTCTAAATGGATGGGGTAAGGTATTAATGCATCTGACACATAATTTTAATGGAAATTTGTCCTCTAAAAAAGGAAATATTGAATGAATTGATCGTAATTTATGAGATTTTACTATATCTGGCCTTTCTAAATAAGATACTAATAGTCGGAAAAATGAAATTTCCACAATAATGGCAAAGCCCTCTGATATCATTTGATAATACAAATTCTTGTTGTACCTAAAAAATGGATTTTGGTTCGAATCATTAGCAGAAAAATCAAATGATTTTGTTGATACATTCGAGTAATTAAACGTTTTACAATTAATAAACTAGGTTTTTTGTCATAACCTATATTTTTCAACAAAATAGATCTATTTAAACTATGATCATGAGCAAATGTATAAATATGCTCCCGAAAAATAAATGGGTATAGGAAGTCATTTTTTAGAGATCTATCTAGGTCTAAATATCTTTGATATTCTTCCATATTAATTTTATATTCAATTTGATTGAAGCAAGGATAAATTATTTTTCTTGGGTATTTAGATGATATATAGTGCGTAGAGTAAAAACAAAGTAGTATATATAATAAGAAAAGAATAGATACCTCGAAAATAGGTAAACTCATCAACGGACTTCCCATCCTCGCTTTTTTCCATCTAATTAGTTTATATGTATTATAGGATAAAAAGATGATTAGAAATCCTTTATTTTTTTTTCAAACCAACCGCTCTTTTGATTTTGGAAAAAAAAATATCTTTATCAATATACTCTTTCTTCTACACACTTATCTCCCCCTTATAGCGGAGTATAGCTAATAGTTAGGGCTCATTAAAAGAAAATTGAAAATCTGCTCATAGAAATTCCTACGTTAGGTACTAATTTATTTTTAACATACAATTAGATTGGATAATCATTCAAATTAAGAACGTAAGCTAGTTGCTTTTTTGTTTCCTATAATTGGAACCATAAGACTATCCATTTATTCACTCGACTCAACTTTGAATTTATTTTTTTATGTTCTGCACCAAGAATTCAAATAAGGGTTGGACCAATACGGCAAAAAATGAAATATTCTCAAAATTCTCCATTGATACAACATGTTATTTTTTACATTCATTCCTTTCAAGACCAGTCGTGGTCTTACAAACTATACCGATGGTATGTACGAATCGAATCCCTTTTTTCATACAAATGTGTAAAATATGTTAGCCGCACTTAAAAGCCAAGTACTCTACCATTGAGTTAGCAACCCCCCCCCCCAAAAAAAACAAGAAAGAATTAGATTATGTAAATACAGTCGAAATCAAAATAAAAAATAAATATAAATAAATAAGGTAAATAAAGAGATTGAATCACACGACACAATCAAAACATTAAACTAGCAAGTAGCAAGAAATAAAAAGAAATGAAATATAAAAGTTTCTAATCAATTTTGAACATAAAAAAAGAAGAGATAAAAATATAGATCAAAGTAAAATTATATAGATCGTCTCTTGCCTATTATGCTATCTATTCTTATATCTTATAGTTATTATTTATATCATCCTTAGATTTGCTTATTATACCTGTATATATATATATATATATATATATATATATATATTTATTTATTTATTTATTTATTTATTATACGTATATATACACGTATACATTTTATTTTTTATTAAATTTTTATTAAAATAGTTTTTTTATATTTTAAAATTATAACTTTTCGAATTATAACATTCAATATATAACATTCAATAATATATATATATATATATATATTATTTTCAATCAAACAAAACTTTTGTATCACAACAAATCCAAAAGAAACCCATTACTTGAATGAATAAACAAACCAAATCAATCTATGGACCAGGTATAAATAGATCCATAGAAAAGATCCAATTACCTTAGATCGGATTATATTTATTTGATATACTCTTGTCAATATGAATATGAGTATATTGAAAAAAAATACAATGAAGAAAACAAAAAAAAATTAATTGAAATGGAATTCAATTTCAATAATTTAATAACAATAAAATAAATATATAATATAATAATAATTAATAGAATATAATTAGAAATAGAAAATAATAGAAATAAAATTTCTAATAATTTCGAATTTAATTAGAAATAATTAAATTCTAAATTATATATATATATATGTAGATTTTTGTCATTATGTTAGAGTTATATTAGCATTCTATATCTATAATAGAAAAAGATTATCAACAAAGTATGAATAGAATAAGAGAAGGGGGATAATAGAGAAAAGGTTATACAAAGTTATATATGTATATGAATTACCCATACCCTCTATTTTATTAAGTAAATTACATTTGATTAAGGCAAAGTTCCGTAAAAACCCCCGTCTTCCTTAAAATATCATGAACAGTTCCTGTAGGTTGAGCACCTTTTTCAAGGAAATACAGAATAGCGGGAACGTTTAAATAGGTTTGATTTTTTATCTGATCATAAAAACCCACTTTTCGAGGATCTCTTCCTTCTCTTCGGGATCGAATATCAATTGTAATGATTCGATAAACGGCTCATTGGGATAGAGATAGACCCCCCATGGAAACGTATAAGAAGTGTTTTCCTCGTACGGCTCAAGAAAAATCATTCTAATTTCTGTATATGTATAGAATTATAGTGTCAAATAGATCCATAAAATCATCAAATCAACTAAACAATGATTTCAATCTATTTTTGTTTGCAAAAAAAATCAAATCATTTGTATTCTCCTAACTCAAGTTGGATAACTTTTAAATAGGTCAAAGGAAACCCTTTAGCCATTTCATTTATTGAGTGACCTCTAGTCCCCTTTCTTTTTGTTTCTTCCTTTTACAATTACAATCTCTTTTGATTCTTCAATCTGATCGAATTGTTGAGATAATTGAAAAGGGTATTTCCTTGTTCCAGGATCTTTTATCTTTGCCTTAAATCGATGGGTTTAGACATTACTTCAGTGATCTTTAATCATTTCAAAATGGCCGCAACATACCACTTTTTGTGATTTTGTTTTATCAAAGAATCAGACTAATGATTGATTCCTGCATGATGCACTTTCTTTTTTAATCAAATAATTTTGTCAATTCCAACAAAATTCTTGGATTTGAAACTTGCTCGAATTGTATCCTTTCTATTTTGATATCAAAAATATACTTATGAAGTTGTTTCAACTTATTGATTAGGACTAACCCTAGATTCTTGCCCCTAAGAAAAAAAATTAATACTTTCTACTCGAGCTTCATCATGTACTATTTACACTACAAGCCAACAAAAAGCGAAAGTATAACAGAACAAATGATGTCGAGCTAGGAGTGCCCTCATTCCTATATATTATTGCTATTGTATTATATATAATATTAATAATATTATTATATTTATATTATTAATAGGATATAATAGGGTGGATGTAAGAATCCACAGTCGATCGTGTCCTTTAAGTCGCACGTTGCTTTCTACCACATCATTTCAAACGAAGTTTTACCATAACATTCCTTGAGTTTTGAACTAGTATGTAATTAATTCAATTATGGAATCGTGAATAGTCATTGGTTCAAATGGTACATAGTAATCTAAAATTTTAACTTCTATTGAGTAGTTTCTGAAGAAGTGTAAAAAAGAATTCAATTTAAGCCTATATTTTCTTGTATGAATATTTTTTTTATTTACAATTAGAATATTACAAGAAATAAGACAAAGAAAAGAAATAAGTACTTTTTGAATCTTCAAGTGACCCCCTATGATGCATTCACCTATCTCACATTTCTTCGAGTCCCAACGACTCATAAAAAGATCATTAAAAAGATTGAATTTACAAATTGCCTATCTTTATATAAGTATTTGAACAATGTTTTGTAAGAAACATATTTTATCATCACATCATAAGAAAAAAATCCCTATATTTAGATTCGAATTAAATCATTAATGATTTAAAACAAATAAATAGGCTAAAAAATATCCAATTTTTTTAGTGCAGTAGTATAGAAAAAATACTGTGTAAGGACAATTTTAAATTCTTATTCTTTCATATTGAGTGAGAAAATTAGAATCGAAATACTAGAAGATCATCATATTTATCAGATAGACTAAAGAATTGTCATTAGAATTCATTTTGGATATTCTATGTTAAATGTTGAAATTCAAATTAAATAAATTCAATATCAATAAGGGATGACAATTTTTTTTACATTAAAAAAACAAAAACGCAAACAAAGATGTTAATAAAATGCTAAAAATATATACATATAAGCATTTCTTCATTTTATGAGCAGTTTATTTGAAGTCTTTATAAAACATTTTTTAAAGTAAAGTGACTAGGATATATGAATCAATCGCGTCTCAATTTTTAGATAGATTTAGAATTATTCATTAAAGACAAAGACAAAATATCTGAAAAAGAGGTTAATTAAAAGAAAATACATATGTTTTGTTTCATATGTATTTTCTTTGTTTGTTAATACAATTTTAACAGGCACAGGCATTGAAATTTTTATCTTTCATTACTAATTATCCCCTATAAAATTGGGGGATAATGAATGATAAATCAAATAAGAAATAAAAAGGATCCTATTTTTTTTTATATATAGAAATAGAATAGCTAGGATGGAAGGATTCGAACCTCCGAATAGCGGGACCAAAACCCATTGCCTTACCACTTGGCCACACCCCATTTCTATTTCTATTCAACAATAATAAAACTAATATTGATATTGGTTCTTCGTCAATTCCCATACAAATATCGAGACAATATATTACCATTTTGTTCGAATTTTTATATGTGTAGGTATAAAATTAAACTGAATTTATTTATCATAATATATAATTCAATTAAGATATTGTATAAAAATATCATTTCCTCTATTCTTTTTTGATTTGAGAATTGTAGGATTTTTTATTAGGAGAGTTTTATAAAAATAAAGAAGGGTTTTGGTCTACCTTACTTGATTTTTAATCAATTTTTATATCAAAAACATATTAATAACTCAGTTATCAGTCAAAATACAATTATCTTCAAGAACAAAATGTTTGGTATGCTTAATATTTTTAGTTTAATTTGTATCTGTCTTAATTCTATCCTTTATTCAAGCAATTTTTTCATCACAAAATTGCCTGAAGCCTACGCCTTTTTGAATCCAATCGTAGATGTTATGCCAGTAATCCCTATATTCTTTTCTCTATTAGCCTTTGTTTGGCAAGCTGTTGTAAGTTTTCGATGAGATCTTTAATACTGTCATAGAATAATTCATGATTTATTCGAGAAAAAAATTATAGCAATTGATAAGATGAGATAAGTCTTATACTATAAGCACTTAATTCAAACATTAAAGTTATTGTATAAATGCAAGAATTCTGGATCACTCCATTTTTCTCATTCTAAACTTTTTTCCATTCCAGATTATATTAGAGTCCAAATTGTAGTTATGAAAAAAAATGCTACTTTTAGGTATGAAATAAAATTTTTGACAATGAAAAACTCAACTCTTATTACAAATGAATTTAGAAAAATTAAATTATTTTCTAGTTCTAGAAATCACTTCATTTCTTGGTGTTAAAATATAATATGTGGTATAAAAATAGGGAATCTATTTTTTTCCAAACCAAAAAAGATCTTGGAGATTTTATAATGCTTACTCTCAAACTCTTTGTTTACACAGTAGTTATATTCTTTGTTTCTCTCTTCATTTTTGGATTTTTATCTAATAATCTAGGACGTAATCTTGGACGTGAAGAATATAATAAAACTAGGTAGGGGTTTTCTTGATTTTTAAATGTTCTGAGCATTTTATTTCTTTTTATCTATTCTACATTTTTAAATAAGATATATTAAAATTATAAAAATAAATAAAAAATCAAAGTAAAAGGATTTCTAAATTTGAAAGAAAAGATAAAAAAAATTTCAAGTCATCATCAAAACTGGAAAGAGAGGGATTCAAACCCTTGGTATGAATAACTCATACAACGGATTTGCAATCCAACGCTATAGTCCACTCAGCCATCTCTCCCAATTGAAAAAGGATAATTACTATGTTACATTACACAACAAGTAAGGCTTGAAAATTTTTTTTTCTCTCTTTGTTACTTTTCTAATTACTTTTCTATTTTTCTTTTCTTTAATTTTAATTTATTTAATATTTAATTAAAAAATATTAAAAATATATGTAAAAATATATATAATTAAAAAATTAATAAAAAAATTAAATTAAATAAAAACTAATAAATAATATATAAGAAAAATCTTAGTATATTTTATTATATACTTAATTATATTTAATATGCTTAGTATATATTACTTATTACGATAGAATTTAATATAAATATATTGAGATTAGATATTTAAGTAAGGTAAGGGCTTTCAAAAGATATCTATTCCAATCAACCAATCAATATATATCAATCAATATATATAATATTGATTGATATAATAATTTATATAATAGATAATAGAAAAATATCAAATAAAAATAAATAAAAATATCTTCTAAATATATATTAATATATATTAAAAATATAAAAATACTCGACTGTCTTACTCGACAAAAAGTTCATTTATATACAATAATTGCATCGTAGTGGGTATAGTTTAATGGTAAAAGTGTGAATCATTCTATTAATTCTAATACTAATAGTTAAGGGATCCCTTGGCTAATATTTCGATGAAAAACTTTATTTCTTAAAAAGATTTAATCTTTTACCCTCGCAATGAAAAATTCGAGAAAGAATATACATTCTAGTAATTTATAGCCAACAGTTAATTATAAATTGAAAAATTGGATTATCAAATTACAAAACATAATTTTTTTTAATTGGATCAATGCTTTCAATTAAATGAGTATAAGTAAGGGATCTATGGAAAAGACAGAAAAGTGTATTTCTAATCGAAACTAAAAATTCAATGTTTTTTTTGTTTTGTATAGTCGAGATTGAAGCAAAAAAAAAGTATTAAACGATGACTTTGGTTTACTATAGACATCGACTCTTGTTTTAGCTCGGTAGAAACAAAATGCTTTTCCTAAGGATTCTCTCAAATAGAAATAGAGAACGAATTAACTAGAAAGATTCTTAAATTAAAATCCCACTCGTCTAGAGGGATCATCTAGAAAGCGCCTTGTTTTGAATACAGAAAAGCTAACATAGATGTTATGGGTCAATTTTTTCACTCACGTCTTATCTTCTAGCTTATATATGGAAATTTATCCATATTCCATAAAGGATCCGAATGAAACTAAAGTTTCATATTCGGTTTTGAATTAGAGACGTTAAAGATGATGAATCAACGTCGACTATAACCCCTAGCCTTCCAAGCTAAACATGCGGGTTTGATTCCCGCTACACGCTCTATCTCTCTATATTCTTTAAAAACTAGAAATAATATTTCTATATCCATATAATATATTCTATTTTTCTATATTCTATTTATATTTTTTAATAATTCGAATTATTAATATAATAATCAATATATTTTATCTATTTAATATTCTTATCTTATATATAATATTATATATTATATATACTTATTAATATTTATTATTATATATTATAGATTTTATAGATTTCTATTATAGATTTAGAATATAACTAACTATTCAGTTATTTATAGATTATAGAGTTCTAGATTCTAGAGTTATAGTTTGATTTTTTTTCTATCTAATAAATAGACTATACAATTAAATAGACTATACTGTATCTACTATCTCTGTATTATTAAAACTCTATATTATTAAAATAATAAATTATAAATAAAATAATAATAATAAATAAAAAGTATATAATATATTATATAATATATATAAATAGATAAACTATAAATAAAATAGAAAAATATATATTAATAATTATTAATAGATATTAATTAAAATTAATAGGCATTAATAGAATAATTAATAGTTAATAGATAGAATAATAGGATTAAATTAATATGTAATTTCTTAATTTCGAAAATTATCTTGTATATTATTTTTTGTTTATAAAAAAAATTAAAATAGAAAAAAAGCGCCCATTGTTAATGGATAGGACAAAGATCTTCTAAACCTTTGGTATAGGTTCAAATCCTATTAGACGCAATTTGGTTCCATATAATTTTTTCCATATATAATTCCAATATATATATATATATTATTTTTATATTTTATAGATTATATATTTATATATTATAGTTATATTATTTCTATTCTATTTATATTATTAGTATTCTAATTTTAAAATGGAAAAGTTAAAGACTAAAAGTGATTACTTTATTTATACTTGTTGTTCCTAAACTAGAAAACGTTCCTTTTGTTCCTGAATAGCTTCTTTCAAAAGGATTTCTGCTTCTACAGTGAATGTTTTGGTAGAAGATATTATTTATTGGAACTGAGGTTTTTTCATTTTTAAGTAGGTACATAACTCAACGAGAAATTTCCTTACTTGTCCGATTTCTAATTAATCAAGATAACCATTCGTTCCAGTATAAATAGTCATTATCTGTTCCTCCACCGTGAGAGGTGCATATTGGGATTGTTTGAGCAACTCGCGTAATCACTGACCTCTTGCCAATTGATTCTGAGTAGCTTTATCCAGATCAGAAGAGAATTGCACAGAGGCTTCTAATTCGGCTAATTGTGCCAATTCCAAATTTAACTTACCAGCAACTCGTTTCATAGCTTTAATTTGAGCTGCAGATCCTACTCTAGAAACAAAAATCCCCACATTATAATAGCAGGACGAATTCAAGCATTAAATAGATCTGCAGATAAGAATATTTATCCATCTGTAATGGAAATTACATTAGTAGGAATATAAGTCGAAACATCTCCTGATTAGGTATCGACTATTGGTAAAGCAGTCATGCTTCCTTCACCCAAACGAGAACTTGATTTAGTGGCTCTTTCCAAAAGGCATGAATGCAAATAAAAGACATCTCCTGGATAAGCTTCACGACCAGGCGGTCTTTGTAATAGAAGAGACATTTGTTGATAAGCCTGCGCTTGTTTGGAGAGATCATCATAAATGATTAAAGTGTGTCGTTCTCGGTACATAAAATATTCAGCCAGAGCTGCTCCTATATAAGGAGCGAGGTATTGTAATGTAGCCGGAGAATCCGCAATTTTGGCTACCACAATAGTGTACTCCATTGCCCCTTTTTCCTATAAAGTAGTCACTACCTGAGCTACAGAAGATGCCTTTTGCCCAATAGCTACATAAACACATATTACATTTTGTCCTTGTTGATTGAGAATTGTATGTGGCTACTGCTATTTTATCGGTCTGTCTATCTCCAATAATTAATTCTCGTTGACCACATCCTATAGGGATCATCGAATCAATAGCAATAAGTACTGTTTGTAGAGGCTCATATACGGAACGTCTCAAAATAATAATTGGAGCGAGAGATTCAATTAACCAAAATTCAGAAGCTGAAATTTCCCCTTGACCGTCAATTGGTTTAGCTAAGGCATTTATAACATAACCCAAATAAGCCTCGCTCACCGGTATCTGAACAATTCTTCTTGTTGCCTTTACGGAGCTTCCCTCTTGTATCATTAAACCTCACCCATTAAGACAACACCGACATTATTTGATTCTAGATTCAGAGCAATGCCTATTGTACCCTCTTTAAATTCTACTAATTAACCTACCATTACTTCATCAAGACCATAAATAAGAGCAATGTCGTCGCCTACTTGAAGTACGGTACTGGTATTTACAATTTTTACTTCCCTATTATATTGCTCAATACATTCGCAGATAATATTACTAATCTCGTCAGCTCGAATGGTTACCATGAGTATTTCTTAATTTATTTTTCAAAAAAAAATAATGCCTACAATAGAAAGACTAATCAGTTATTTCTTTTATCGCCTCAAACATTGCAAGATTAGCATTGATGGTACATAAATGTAACTCGTTGGTCAAACAACTATTTAGCCTTCCTAGAGCTCCCTGTAAGGCTTGTTGGAAAACCCGGTGTCGAACTTGATTGATCATTCTTTGTTGTTCAAACAAATGGTTTAATTTTTGTAATTTTCTAATTGTTCCAAAGTCTTATACGTTGAATTAATCAAATTCAATTTTTCTCATTCTATCTCAAAGTATCCATTCGTTCGAAACAGATATGTTTCTATTTCCACTTTTCGTAAGCGGGCCTGGCTTTTTTCAGCTGTTCAATGGCTCCCTGGCATAGTTCTTCTGAATTTCGAATAGTATCCAATATCCTTTGTTTTCGATTATCTAATAAATCGCTTAATGAAAGTAGATTATCTTTCAATTCATTGCAAAACTTCCATGATCCCTTCCCGAACCAAACATGAATCTTTCGATTCATTTGGCTGTCACGCTCAATTATTTCAATTACTTATGTGGAAAATCACATATCTTTTTTGACAGAAATGAGCCTATCCTCTCTTCTCTATTCATATTCAAAAATAAAAATATTAAAACTAATCACTAACCCGAGACTAGAATATTTAGAGGACTCTTTTGACCAAACAAGTAATTATCAGTAAAGTTGTTTCTTCTTTTTTTTATTCAAATCCAAAGAATTAAATTTACTTTAATGTATAGGTTCTCGACTTAGCATTGGATAAGAATGGGTGAAATACCCATTTTTCAAAAATAAAGGTTCAAATCCTTTTTCAGCAAGAGTGTTCTATACCAAAAACAATTTCCAACTATTCATTTTGAACCCATTTTTTTGTATTAACATAGTAGTAGAAAGAGTACCTTGTTGTGTCTAGACTTCAAATAGTTTAGCTTTAACCATATTAATGGTCCCACGTTATTGGTTGGGAGAGAATCAAAGTATATTTACTCATGAATCACGAACTACTATGGTTCTTAAAGATGATTTATTCATTTATTCAGAAGTAATTTGCAGTATCATGCACCTTTTCTTTCCTAGTTAAAAACAAAAAAAGCGCTGCTGGTTCAATTCAACCTATTCTTGAAATAAAAAAAACTCACACATACCCCCTTTCCAAAAAAAATCAATACACCAAGGACTACACTTAGATTTATTGGATTTGTTGCTAAAATATCGATATTAAACCCGAAACTCCCGGCGATGGCCAGTGACCCAAGGAAACAAAAGAATCGGTTACATTGTTCATATGATCTCCTCTTTTCTTATAAACTATAGACAGACTAATTATCTATTTATTATTATTCTATTCTTGTTTTGTTTTTTTTGTTCATTTACCTAATTCTATTTCTATTAGTTTTATTTCTATTAGAAATGCATTTTTTTCAATTGGAAATCTATACTAAGTATTGTTCTTATTCAAATTTAGGGTAAAATTCGCTACCAGGTCGTGTGTCAATTGCAAAACAATATATACTATTGAAACATTCCCTTAAAAAAGGGCGGTTTCAATTGAACTAAGAAGGGGGAAGGAAGAAAACGAGTTATTATACTAATTCCTCATACCCAAATCAGTCCTTCCCGTGGGTTATTGTCCCAATAAAAATAAATAAGTAATTATAGGAATGAAATCTTGATATAATTCAAAAAACAAGTAGCAAGTACAAGGCAATAAAAAAATACGTTTATAGGACAAAAAAAAGGATTCGCGAATAAAAGTACTAATGCTATAACTAGTCCATAAATTGTTAAAGCTTCCATAAAAGCCAGACTAAGCAATAAAGTACCTTGTATTTTTCCCTCCGCCTCGGGTTGTCTTGTGATACCTTCTACAGCTTGGCCTGCGACAGTACCTTGACCAACCCTAGGTCCAATAGAAGCAAGCCCAATAGCCAACCCAGCAGTAATAATGGATGCGGCAGAAATCAATGGATTCATGATAAGTTCCTTGCACAAAAAAAATTAATAAATAAAGAAATGGTTAATGATACAATCAACCAATAAATTTCGAACTCTTCGTTCTTTTTCTTGCTTTATTCAATATTTAATTCACAGTTACAAACAAAAAGGAAGGGCTTTTATTGGAATTCCTATCGAAATCTTCAGTAATAGGGCGAATTAGCTATAGCTCATATATAACTAGTTAATACTTAATATTACATATACACGCCCCACTTCCATAATGTAAACCAATTATTTGTATCTTAGATTCAATTGCATTCTAAAATCATTTTTTATTCACAAAAACAAAGTTGGCTTATAGCCATTCTTCCATTATTTATATATATTCCATACACCTAGTTTGATTCCTCTCTCCTAAACAATCTATTTTTTCTGAATATCATTTTTTTAAATTCTTCTCTTACTTATCATTATCCCACATGGATACAATCAATCTAAATGGACAAATTCATTAGTCTAAAAGACTATTTCAAAATTAGTCAATGATGCCCCTCCATGGATTTTCTTATATAAGCTGCAGCTAAAGTTGCAAAAATAAGAGCTTGAATACAACTTATAAATAATCCAAGGAACATAAAGGTATGGGAACCACTGAAGGTACTAAAGAAACAAGAACAACAACAACTAATTCATCCGCTAATATATTTTCGAAAAGTCAAAAGCTAAGTGGTAAAGGTTTTATGAAATCTTTAAAAATGTTAATGTGTAAAAGAATTGGAGTTGGTTGAATGTATTTACTGAAATAACCTAATCCTTTTTTGCTAAGGCCCATATAAAAATATGTTGTTGACGTAAGTAAAGCTAAAGCAACGGTAGTATTTATATCATTCGTAGGTGCGGCTAACTCCTCGTTAGGTAACTGTATGATCTTCCTGTTGGGAATTATCGGTTGCATGCATCTCATACATAAGCGAAATTTAAAATTTTTAACCAATATATCTGATCTTGCCATGAATTTACAATATTCATATTAATGAGAATAAGAAAAATCACCTTTGATTTTTGTTTTACAGTTGATTTTCCTTCGCACCGGGTTGTCGCAAACAACAGTGTCCAAAATCGAACACCTCCAATGAGTAATCCACACTAGAGAATGATAGAATGAACCAAAATTTGGGAAAGAACAAGGGGCTAGGCTAAAATCCCTTGAGCTAGCAAAGGGAAGTGGCGGCTAGGGTTTTTTTAGGAGAGAAAAACTATTTCTCTTAATTGTTCACTTAACCCTAATTTCCACATCACTTGGATTTTTATAGTTAGGTTAAAAAGTCCAATTTCATAATGGGATTGGGCTCTTTAAAATTACTGGAGAATTATTAATTGGGCTTCTAGAATTATTTATAATTATTTGGGCTCAATTAAATCCAATTTAAGCCCGTTCACAAAAGACTATGCACAAAACCCACAAACTAGGCCCTTTGTACATATACTTGGATTTAATTACCCAAATGAATTTCAAATCCAACCAAATTAAATATGTAGGCTCCACAATACTTATGTAACATATTTAATTTAATTTGGTCTAAGAAATAGGCCTCTAAGGCCTTCTATTTAGAGTTGGCGTGTGGCCCTTCTTCTGGAGGGCTTCAGTGCCATCTTCATTTCTTTGGCCCTTTATAATTCCTCCAATGGACCTATTAATTATTATGTCAGCTCTATAACTCTTATAGTTCAATAATAATAAATTATGAAATACATTATTTCAATTAGGTCCAATTTTACAAAATATTTCTCAAAAGTTCCGCGAACAATTTTACTTGATCATAATTAATTAAACTCTTTAATTAATTATTATCTTATTCACTTCTCTATCCACATAATAATATCAAATATTATTATCCTTTTCATTTTACTATTTTATCCTTTTTCTCTATATGTGTGTGATCTATTGGGTTCCTGTCCATGTTGGCAGTATAATGTGTAATTATGAGTTCTATTCAAAACCCATGTGATTTAAACTCCTTTAAATCATTTTATCAATCCCTATTGATATTCTTGATACATCATTATACAAGTCATGATTGGCCTCTAGCTAGGCATCATGACTACCCAAATGTCAGGAAAGTCAAGTGGTTTGACTATACCCTTCCATAGAAATAGTTACCATTCAATTACTCCTTTCACCACTCTTATCTCAATTAGATTATGAGTATGAATTTCTGTTAACTCATATAAATCTAATTATGTATGTTCTATTAATTTAACCATTGTTCCCAAAATGCCCTCCATGGATCTCTATCCATCTTAGCATATTACTCTGGCCAAAGATTCTCTGAAAAAGGCAATTATAGAATCATGCGAGATAGCTTCCCTTATTAAATTTGGGATGGTGAATCCTTTGTTAATCACTCAACTATCTTCAAGCAAGTCATGATATACCCAATCTCCTAACTATGTTCACTCCCAGTTGGAAGTAATTAGTTATGGAGTTAAAATATACCACTTGCTACTTAAGATAACTTTGGTGATCTCAAGTCTAAGGATACTTGCACAACCGCTATGAAGAGATTCCTCACTGACATAGATTTAATATCCATGTGAGGAGTCTCTATGCAGGTCTCCAATGAACTTTTTCTTCTAACAAGCATCCACATGTTAGCTTTGATTATCTTCCAAAATCACTGTTATTAGAACCACTGCTTGAACCATTCAAGAAGCATAACATAGTGCTAGTCTGTCCAAATTAACAATGCCCTATCTTGTTAATTCTATGACTAGGGATATTTAGATATTAACACATTTGCATGCAATAGACATCTCACATCATGAACACTTTCATGATTGCCTTCAAACTATGTTTATAATATCTAGGACTTCATTTATTACTTTAAGATTTACAAACTCATGTATTTAAACATAGCATTAATAAATGAATGATGCCTTTTATTGAGAATCTAAATTCATACATATGAAAAACATTCCTATTACATGGGCTCTAGGGCATACTCTCTAACACTTCCAAGGTAAAAGTGCCCTCGCCCAATTAGAAATAAATATTTAAATTTATCGAGATCCGATTATGAGTTATTAATATTAAATTTAAATGGTAAAATAAATGAAAATTCGCAATTTGAAAGGCTATTCCTAAAGGACCCAACGAATTTCAAATTTCAATTAGAGGATCTCTTTTAATTGATTCTTTTATTCCATTATGATATTTTACATCATTGAGTGGATCTATTCGAAATCAATTAGATGAAGACAAAATTATCAAAGATTGGCATTCCTTATTTATATTTAACAATGTACTAAGAGTTCTTTCATTTTGTTTAAGTGATTGATGAATCCTTGTCTTGGGATAACTGGGATAAAATGGATTAATATTGGTGCGATCTGACCCATTATTAGAGATCGGTTTTGAACTTGATGGATCATTCCATTATTAGAGAGCGCGGGCCTCTTCGCTAGAAGAACTTTTTTTTCTTGGTCCCAATTCAACACTAAACAAGCACAAACTAATTGAATACTTATGTCAGAAATTCCCCCAATTAGTTTACCATTTCTATAAAGAATATAATTGACAACTCGAAGTTTCATATTATCTTTTTCCTACAATAGATCCTAGGGAAAAAGTGTTTCTAAATTGATACCATTCGCTATTTCATATATGATTACTGGTCGAACCAAAACAAAATACTTTTTCTTGGTAGGTGTGATTCATTGGATACAGATCTAATTTTTCACTTTTTTTAATACCTTAGAATTTGTTTTTACCCTTCCTGGTGGGATCATGATACCGCTGTGTCAGGATATCTTATCTGTCTCTCCCAAAAAATGGATATCTCTAGAAAAGATTTTAAGTTCAATTTTTTCTCTCCACTCGGACTAATCCACCCACTTGACTTCTTGTATTTAAAGCGATTTGTGTATCTACTCCAATGATACTATTGTTTCGTAACATTAGGGAAGAAGATTCGTGTAAAATATACACTTCCTCGGGAATAAAAAAAAGCAATCTACTTTCATTTGGTATTTTGGCTTAAATTCTTTAACTCCCTGATACTCAATCAAATCTTCTTTTTTGATGATTGATTGCACCCTTATAGCCCCATATTTAGTAATTCCTGAACTCTTTCTTCGGTATTGGGGATCGTCGAAATAAGCAAAAACACTATTTCTATGGAAAATACCATTTATAGGTATTTCAATCGAGATAGCTGAGTGGGTCATTTGCTCTTTCTCTTGTTCTTGAATTGAAATTGATTGGAATGGAATAATGAATTTATTTCTTCACCTCTTTGCCAATAAATCAGAATTCTTGTAGAGAATAGGAGGATATATGAGATTACAATTACCAGCACATATGATTCGATTAAGTTCTGAATAATTAGGAATCCTACTTTCTTTTTTACCAGAAAAATCTGAATTATGTTTAACTTGATCATTATTTACGGAAAGACTCAAAATATCTCTTCTTTTGATAGAGGGAGAATGAACGTTCATTTGATCTTGATCCTTTTGTAGTGAAAAAGGAACTATATTGGATTTGCAAAAACTTTTCAATAATATCCATAAATGGCTTATGTTTTGTAATAGATGGACGTTACTATATGTAAATTCAGGTGCATGGTATACATCAGTACTTAAGTTCATTTCCCTTTCTGAATTAGAATAAATATGCTTTCGAACCTTCTCTTTAAAATTCAAAGTATATGTTCCCGCCCGAATTTCAGCAATCACTTGTTTTGATTCTACATATTGGTCATTTTGAACTAAAAGGAAACTTTTTGGTGGAATAGTCGCATTATGTATAATATCTTGACTCTCAATAGTTACATACAAGTCGATATAACATAAAAAAGCAGGATGCCCATGACATGTACGTATGGGATGAACCAAATCCTCATTAAATTTTATTTTTCTATTAGAGGGGGCGCGTCCATGTTTTGCAGTACCCCCTGTGAATACTCCGCCCGTATGAAATGTTCTTAATGTTAGTTGAGTACCAGGCTCTCCAATAGATTGACCCACAATAATACCTACAACTTCTCCCAATTCCACTAGATTGCCATGAGTGGGACTCTGACCATAACATAATCGACAGATCCAAGACGTACTCTAACAAGTAAAGAGGTTCGAATAGATATTGTTTGTGTTTGAAAGGTTATGAATCGATTGGCAGGTCTAATCCCAATATCTTGATTTCGAATGGCAATACATCACAGACCCATATATATATTGTTTGCTAATACACGACCAATTAATGTTTGAATAAAATTATTTCCGACATCATCCTATTTTGAGGACTCACAGGGATCCCTCGGGTAGTGCCATAATCCGTTCTACGTATAACAATGTGTTGAACTACTTCAACAAGTTTACGCGTAAGATATCCAGCATTTGATGTTCGTACAGCAGTATCGACAATCCCTTTTCGTGCTCCATAACAAGAAATGATATATTTTGTTAAAGACAGTCCTTCATGTAAATTGCTTTGAATGGGTAAATCAATCATTTTTCCTTGTGGATCCAACATTAATCCTCTTATACCTACTAATTGGTGTACTTGAGATGCATTTCCCCTAGCTCCTAAAAAAGACATTATATGTACTGGATTAAAGGGTTCCGTCATCCTAAAATTAAGATTCATTTCTTGTCGCAAATATTCACTTGTAGCATACCATACCTCAATAGATTGGCATAATTTTTCTACCACGTGTACATTTCCATAATGATAGTGTTTTTCCAAAATCAAACTTTGTTGTTCAGCATCTTGGACTAGCCATCCCTTAGAAGGTATTGTTAAAAGATCATCAATTCCTAATGAAATGGATGTAGCAGTGGCTTGCTGGAAACCCAGAGTCTTTACTTGATCCATGATTTGTGATGTATATGCCATTCTAAAATGATCTATTAATCTGATAATAAGTCATTTAATAGCAGTTCCATCTATCACTTTATTATGAAAGACTAGATTGGCCTGTTTAGCCATAAGTACCTCCATATTCTGCTGAGTAGGGTTCGATAATGGATTTGAGTCAATGATTGGAAACTTCCTTTTCTCGATTTTGATTCGTGTAGAAATTCAGGAACTATAGCCCTAGTTGAACCAAAGAGATCGGAATTTATGCCGATATCATAGAATTACTTAGCTTAGATCCCTATGATTTAATTAAATACTACCCCACCGAGTAGGCTTGGCAAAACCCTTATATAGCTTCTTTGATTTCTCGATAAAGAGAAATACGACCAACAGTAGTTCGAATATATATACAAAGAATTTCATTTTTTCTATTTCTTACTATTAGATAGTGTTCAAAAATCTCATGATAGGATTCATAGTGAACTTCAATGGGAGCTTCTCTTGAAGTAATAGTGTGTTGATCTAGTTTCCACCGGAGCCACAAAGGACTATCTAAATTGATTCTTTTTCTGTCGATAAGCACCAATTGCATTATAGGAATTATAAAAAAAGGGTTTTTTTGTATATTTATCGTTATTATCGCCAATTCTTTCATTTTGATAATTTATGTGATTACATGGATTATACCTATTTGCACAAATACCTCGACAATTTCCGCTTGTTAATATATAGAGCCCAATAAGCATATCTTGGGTTGGCACGGAAATGGGATCTCTAATAGCTGGAGACAGGAGATTCATATGAGAAAACATAAGTAAACACACCTCCCCTTGAGCCTCCAATGATAAAGGTACATGAACAGCCATTTGATCTCCATCAAAGTCTGCATTAAATCCCTTACAAACTAATGGATGTAAACAAATAGCACGACCTTCCGCTAAAATGGGTTGGAATGCTTGGATGCCCAATATATGCAGAGTTGGCACTCTATTTAATAATACCGGATGCCTCTGCATAACTTTCTGAAGTAGTTCCCATACAATTGTCTCTTTTTCATGAATTTTACTCTTAGCAACTCCTATGTTCGAAGCAAGATGCTGTCTAATTAGACCACGGATTACAAATATCTGGAAAAGCTCTATTGCTATTTCGTAAGGTAATCCACATTGATGTAATGAGAGTGAGGGGCCTACGACAATGACATAACGACCCAAATAATCAACTCGTTTGCCAAGAATAGTCTCACGAAATCTTCTTTTTTTTTCCTATAATTACATCCAAAAATGACTTGTAAACCTTATTATAATCATCCCTCATTGGTTGTTCGCGGATTCCATTATCAAAAAGTGTAATTTCTCCTGACACATTACTAATTTCCCTGGTGTAGATCTACTTGTTGTTAATAGATCAATAAGGCTATGTTTGATTACCCGTATAATACATGGGACTGTATAAAATAGTACCCTTTAATACAATAAAGAGTGTTTGGCTATTTTTTTTTTAAATAATACCTGTATTATTTAATACATAACAAAATTTTTATCCCATATATACTGGATTATTTAATACACCCTTTATCTATGGGTTTATTTAATACGTAGAACACCGTACTAAATTAAAATACAGAGCAATCCACTCCGGCTCCGCTGTATCTCCCTAGGTTTTTGATAAATCAATTTCAAGTTTCCATTGCAGAGTCAGTTTTCTTCTTTATTTTCAATTTCAAGTTCTCTATTTTATTCAACCTATCTATTTTTCTCGGGATCCACCAATCTTCAAGGTACTCTCTCTCATTCTTCAAGGTACTCTCTCTCGTTTGTTTTGGGTATTGTATAGAATCTGCAGATTCTGCAGCCATCACAATTTTCATTCCTTTAGAGTTAAAAAAAACCCAAATGCCCTGTTACTTTATTTTCGTTACTTTAGCGCAATTGCTTTGGATTTTATTATTGTCCTTCTTCTCTTAATGGAAGTGTATCGGTTACCTTTATACTCAGGTTTATGATATAATATGCTGTAAATTTCTTTGATTCTTCTTGCGAAGATGGTATAAATGGTGGTCTGGATGGTTTAAGGATAGTTACAATTGGCGATAAATTGGGGAAGCCATAAAAAATTTTAAGGCTGCTTCTCCATGTGTTTCTCGCATTTCCACCAATTTTGTGCAAGTTTTTATCAATTAGAATCGTTTTAATATCAGATACAGATTCGTGTTTGTGGGATGTGCAAATCAAAGGCACATTATCGTGTCATCACTGTTTTTTATTCATATACTAATGATATTGGCAATCAAGGATAGAGTTGTTGTCTCTCCCTTGCTGTTCGGTTCAGTCTTTTGGGAGTGCTGGATGTTGGGTTTTTCCTTCTTGCTTTTCTACCTTTGTTTCCTTTGAGAAGGGTAGTGTTTAGAGTTGCCTGCAGAGGGACCTGTTGGTTTTCTCCTTGCTGTCTACTGTTGTTTTATGGCTGGAATCAGAAAAAACTCTTATGTTGCACTGGAATGCTCTGCTTTTTGGGCGGTTGTCATCTTGCTTTTGCTCTTTGCTTTAATTGCCGGGGTTGCTGGTTTTGGTTGGAACTCGTTAATTGCTCCAATCTGATGTTTTAGATGCTTCGGGTTACTGCTATTTGGCCTCATAATTCTGCAATTTGCTTAAGGTTCTGTTGTTCGTGCATAAGCCAATGGGGACGCTTTGATATTTTCTTGATTTTGTTCTGCGATTTATTGGGTTTTATTTGTCTGTTGTTTTTGTTGGTAGCCCAGGTGTTGCCTTGCTTTAGTTGTATCCAACTGGAACTATTTTGTTTGTTTATAAGAGAATTTAAGAAGAAAAGTATTAAAAAAAATCCAAACATATATTAATATCAACACTAACCATACGGTCAGTGGAATCCATTGACAATAACTTTTGAATTAGGTTCATTGGTTTTTTGGATTTCTTCCAACTGTATAAAAGTGTTTCTTAAGAGAGGAAGAACATGTTATTTATTTATATGATATCTTGAATTTGATTTTCATTGAAATGGTAATGGATCTTGAACGATTTTCCAATATCCATATTTATTAATTAGTAGTTTTCTGTGAATTATTTCCATTACTTATCCATCAAATAAATTATTGATGATATCAAAATTTTAATGCTGCAATTATTCAAAAATCCCAAGAATTGATTTTTAAAGATATTATCAGGATATACTATATTAATTATTTTATGTTATACAATCTGCATAATTTGATTGCTCATTCCACTGGAAGCAGTGATCTCCTTCTGCATAATTTTATGTTATATTAATTATTTTGTTTTATATTTGGTTTACTTTTGTTCTCTTTTATGACATTGCGTACACACATATAATAATTATTTTGCACTCTATTATTATTATTATTACCGGTAATGAAAATATTTTCCTATATTTGATCATATTGCTAATATATTTGGGAAAGATAAAGTAACTGGTAAAGGAGTAGAAACTCCAGCTGATATGGCAAATACAGTTGACCTTGAAGATGAAAATTTTGGTAATATTAATGATGATAGAATGCAAGGGATTGATATTAATGAGACTTCACCACTATCAGTTCCGAATGTATCTACCAATGCATCTCAAAATAGATAGAGAAAAAAAAACCAAGACAAGCGATGAATCTAATTCCAATAGTATGGAATTATTTAGAGAAATGTTCAAAAAAGTGTTGGTCAAATTGCTACTATTACTGAAAAATTTATTAGAGCAAACGATGACCGTTCTGACATTTTCAATGAGCTGGAGGTAATGGGTCTTTCTTCTGAAGATCATCTTGACGTTTTACAAGCAATAATAGATAAACCGCAGCATGTGACATTATTCAGGTCACTGAAATCTGAAATCAGGGATAAATTATGATTAAGAGAATATTCAATGCATTAGTTATGTTTTTAATTAGATTCATTTTTCACAAAGATATATGAACTTTTTGTATTCATTGATTATTTGGATTATGTCTAAAATAATAATGATGAAGTTTATTTATTTCAATTTGTTATTGGACTATGTATAAAATTATTAATAGTAGCACATTTGTTAATATATTTCAGCTATATAATTAAATGTTATTATTTGTTTAATTATTAATTTATCTACTAATATACATTTGTATTTCAAGAAATTTACCCATTTTTTTAAAAATTGATTAATATACGAAAAATTGTAATTTATAATTAATACTTTTGCCTAATTTGGTAAATTACATAATTTTTTATTTTTTAAAAAATAATACAGTACAATATTATACACCAAACACAGTATAAAATAGTACAGAATAATACAATTTTGTACCAAACATTGTATAATATAATATAGGCTAATACTATACAGGTTAATACTATACAGACTAATACTATAAAAATTAATACTATACAGGCTAATACAATACAGTGAACCAAACGTGACCTAAGAGTATTGTTCTGATAGATAACTCTTCTATAGAGTTCATTAATATCAGAACTCATTAGTTTACCACCATCTATCAGAACGATCGGTCTCAACTCGAGAGGAAGGACTGGTAATAGACATAAAACCATCCATTCTGGTTCTATATTTGTTCGAATAAAATGCTTAGCTAATTCCACGAATCTAACAAAAAAAACCCTTCTTCTTCCAACTTTTTTATCTTCCCATTCATTCCTTGTAAGCCCATCTTCCCCTAATTTTTTCCATTCTACCGATGAAAAATCTATAAGAATTCATAAATCCAGATCAGTTAATTGTTCTCGGATAGCACCAGCTCCTATGGAAATTTCTCAATTTTGAAATGTATCTAAGCCTTGGGTAGTAAAAAAAAGTGGAATACTATATTTCTAGGATTGGATTTCATATACGAATGAACCTCATAATCGTAAAAAGTAGGTTTCTTAGCTATGGGCCTAGCAGAAGAAAAATTGGGATAGGATCCTATAGGTCTCCCCCCTTCAAAATCGGATTTGAAAGTTTCCTCTCATCCGGCTCAAGTAGTTAGTAGTTATACCAAATATAACGAAAAGGGTTCTTGCTTTCAAAATCAACAAAACCCCAAAAAAGAGTTACTCCTTACTCAAGTTCCCAATGAGTACCAAGCAAGCTTTCATTGATTCATTCTTCTTTTATTTAACATTTTTTTTAGAATTTCTGAATTCTTTATTCAATTATCACAACTTATTCAATTCTTACAATTACGAACTAAATAAAATGTGAAATTCTTGAGTAGTCTATTTCCCTTCAAATGATGAATTCCCAGTACCTTAGAATTCATAAGGGATTTACTTGTCTATGTCTCTTTCTATTCGATCTTTTAGGCCTTGAAATCACCTCGACGGATATGCCACAATGCTATGCTATTAAAGCCTATATGCGATGTATAGATTCCTGTAACCATGACATATTTGTTTCCTTGAGTATAAACATATTTTCTTTCTATTTATTCGATTTCTAAAATAAAAAGAAAGATAATGATTAATTCCACAAAAGCAAAAGAAAGAAGTCGGTTTTCACGAGGTACAATTAGTAATTCCCATTTTTTTGTTACTGCATCGACCATAGACCAATTTCTCTTTTATTGGGGAGTATTGAATACACCCATAATTCTGAGCTTCATGTTACTCCTTTCAAGAGACATGTCAAATCTAGGGCATCCCAATTCGATTAACAATTTGATTAAATGGGATGATAGTTTTTCATTCCAAAACTGTAAAATCAGAATTTCAATCAAATCACACATCGCAGTATACTGGGCCTTCTAATTCTTTAAGAGGTTTATCTAAAAGATTTGCAATATAACTAGGAAGATGTTTCAAATACCACACATGAGTTATGGGGCATGCCAGTTTGATGTAGCCCATTTGATATCTTCGTATTCGAGAATCAATAAATTCGACCCCGTATTGTTCACAAAATTTTAGGTCTTCTTATTTATTTCTAATTACTCGATAATTTCCACAAGCACAAATTCCAATTTTTATAGGCCCAAAAATTCTTTCACAAAAAAATCCATCTTTTTCAGGTTTATTGGTTTTGTAATGAAAAGTGTAGGGATTTGTCACCTCTCCAACAATCTCTCAATTAGGTAGGATTTTATTGGCCTAAGGACTTATTTGTTGAGGAGAAACTGATCCAATTCGGAGTTGTTGATGTTTATAACGATCAATCATAGAAGAAAAATTTTGATTCATTTTGATTAAGCTTCCTTCCTATTAATCTATAAGTTCTTCTCAGATACAAGGAAATGATTTAACTTCAGAGCCAAAGATCGTAGTTCTCAAACGAGCAATCGAAAAGATTTTGGAGCATCCTCAGGTTTAGGTATTGTTCCTCCAATGATTGTAGTACCAAGCACTTCTTGGCGAGCTCTAATATGATTCTATTTATAAGTAAGCATTTCTTGTAAAATATGAGAAACACCAAATCCCTCTAGAGCCTAAACCTCAATTTCTATGACCCGCTGTCCCCCTTGCTTGGCCCTTCCTCTAAGGGGCTGTTGTGTAACAAGTGAATAATGTCCACTGGAGCGTCCGTGTATTTTATCATCAACTTAATGAATTAATTTCAAGATATGAGGCTTTCCTATTATAACAGGCTGTTCAAAAGGATCTCCCATTCTTCCATCAAATATTCTACTTTTTCCTGGATACTCGGGTTTAAATACCCACGGATTTACTGTTTGCTTACTGGCTTCATATAATTCAGAAAACACTAGTTTTCTCAAAGCTTCTTGTTCATATCTCTCATCAAAGGGCGCTATTCGATAATGTCTATCTAGCAGACCTCCCGCTAACCTGAGTGAGCATTCAAATATCTTTCCTACATTCATTCGTGAAGGTACTCCTAATGGGTTGAAGACCATATCAATAGGTGTTCCATCTTGCAAATAAGGCATATCTTGTCTAGGCAAAATTTTGGAAATGATGCCTTTATTTCCATGTCTTCTAGCTATTTTATCACCCACTTTGATTTCACATTTCTGTAAAATATATACACAAATTGTTTCAATATTATAACTGGAACCACCCTTTTTCTGGATCCATCTCACATCAATAATTTGACCCCTACCACTATCGGTAATTTTAGACAAGTTTCCTTTGAAGTAGATACCTGAATACCAAGTATGGCTCTTAATAATCTATCTTCTGGAGTATACGATGATTCTTTTGCCATTTGAGGCATTAATTTACCTACTAAAATATCACCCATCTCTACCCAAGATCCCAGCAACACAATTCCATTTTTGTCTAAATTTTAGAGTAAATGGGCTTCTAAATGCGGTATTTCGTTAGTGATCCTTTCAGGTCCTTGGCTTGTGACATGAGTCTGTATTTCATATTTTCATATGTAAAAAGAAGTATAAATATCTTCATATACCATACGTTCACTAATGAGTATTGCATCCTCAAAATTGTAACCTTCCCATGGCATATAAGCTAATAATACGTTTTTGCCCAAGGTGAGTTTGCCACCAACTTAGTGGCACCATCGGATAAACTTGTCTTTTTTAATGCATTTACCCTGCTCAACCTAGGTTTTTGGTGCATACAAGTATTTTTGTTGGAACGTTCATACATAACTAATGGAATGCATAGGGTATCCCCATTGCCCAATAAAATGATATTGTCAATATCAGTATAAATTATCTTTCCCTCATGTTCGGCTATAGAAGGAAACCCCTGAATCTAGACCTACTTGGAATTCCAATCCAGTCCCAACTATGCATTTTTCGGACCGAGAAAGTGGAACTGCTTGACATTGTATAATAGAACTCATTAAAGCTCGATTTGCATCATTATGCTCGATAAAAGGAATGAAGGAAGCTCCAATAGAAAAATATTGGAAGGGAAAAATACTTCGAAGATGCACTTATTCCCATGCAATAGTCAGGAATTCTTGACGATATCGAGCTAGAGCAACCTATTCTTCTTGAACACCTCGATTCAGCTCCAAAGAATTTCCTGCCGCTACCATATGGTATTACTCTATATTTGGTGATAAATAAAACATCTGTACTTTTTTTATCCCTCGGAGATTTCATAAAATGGGCTTTCTAAAGACCCCCAATGACTAATCTTGGCATGAATTGCTAAAGATCTAATAAGTCTAACATTGATTCCTTGGGACGTGTCAATTGGGAAAATGAGCCCATAGTGACTGGGGTGGATATCTCATATTCGAAAACTAGCAGTTCATCTTGTTAATCCTCTAGGACCCAAATAACTCGATTTTCTCCCATGAACTATTTGTGTCAATGGATTAGTTCGATACAAAACTTGAGATAATGGGTGTAATCCGAAAAAAAGATTCATAAGTGGTTGATAATGGAGTTGAAGTTACCAAATTTTGAGGGGTCGGTATCAATTTATGCCTAATTGCTCCACATATAGTCCCTCTAACCACATTTTCTAAACGAATCAAAGCCAATCCGAATTGATCTTATAAGAGATCCGCTACCGAACGAATACATTTATTTTTTAAATGATTCATATCGTCAAGTGTACCCATTCCAAATTTCATTCCAATCAAACGATTGGCAGCAACCAATATATCTCTTGGTAACAAAAATGTATTGTTATGAGGTATATAAAGATTCAGGCTCCATTTCATATTTAATCGACCAATCCTTCCTAATTCACATCTTTGTTGAAAGAAATTTTTTTGTAATTCCTTACATAAGGATTCAGAAAATATTGGATCTCCACCTACACAAGTAAATTGTTGATAAAACTCCAAAATGGCATTTTCCTTTGACCCAATTTTTTTCCTTATTATTTAGGAAAGCTAAGAAAATTTTAGGGTAACACACATTTTATAAAATTTCTCTTAGATTCAAACCCATTGCTGATGATAGAACTAGAATAGATATTATAGTGCCAGTATCCTTACTTTTCTATCAATCTCTAATTCTACACTTCCCCCCCCCAATATGATATTATAGTGCTGGTATAGACCAAAATTCCATTATGATCCAATTATGACCGATAATAAATACCGGGACTTTGCAATATTTGATTGATTACAATTCTGTATATTACATTTATTATAGAAGTTCCCAAGGAATTCATTAGAGGAATGTTTCCAATAAAAATTGTTTGTTCCTGCATATCCCTACTGGTTTTCCAAATGAATCCCGCGGATACATATAATTTAGAAGAGTATGTAAGTGATTCATATACAACATCTCTTTCTTTTATCAATGGTTTTACTAATTGATATGTTTCTACAAATAATTGAAGTTCAATTTCTTGATCTGTATATTTAATTTTTAGAAACTTATTGTAGCACCCCCTATGCAAATACCCCATTAAACATGTATCATGAATACTATTAATCATGCTTATGCTAAATGTTCATTTAATCATCATTTAGCCATTAATCATGCCACAAGGTTTCATATGCCTATATTCGTGCTACAAGTCTATTCCTGTTTTCCATTTCATACCTATTAACATGCATACTAGACTATATGAATATCACTTTATGTAAATTACATGCATACACATCTGTCTTAGCTTTACTACTAGTGAGTTACAATATTCCATATAGGTTTAATACATATCATAAGATAACTGGCCTTAATACAAAACATATGATAATTGTATTACAAAATATCCTACATCAAGGTTATAAGTCGCTGGTTGGCCCTTCCTGATGTAGAGAACTTCCCTCAACAAAAGTCTTGCTATTTGAACCTACACCGATAAAATAACCCGTTCTAAGCTATAAAGCTTAGTGGGGAATATCTACAGATGGATGACCACACACACAGGTCATCAAACATACATATACAATGTATACAATTAATAACATATGCAACATATCATGTCTTTAATACCAATTATTTTAAAGCATAGCATATTCTTCCATGTTCCTAATCATTGTACCCAGAAAAGTAACAATTATGCTCATATTCATAATTCATATAGACAGCAATTTCCCATGTAAACATATTCAAATAAAACATAATTACTGTGGTAAAACAACATTATGATCCACAATATCAATCTTTAGTCAAATCACTTTAACTGTTTAATTTCTTTATCATTACTATGAATAACGTTTAGCCTGCCTTAGCTTTATCGGTGGATAACGGGAACTATGGATACACATCGGTATCAAAGAAGGATATCCGAAGATATCAAATCTATAGACCAAAACGGGGCCAACTATACTATGGACCGGTCAAGCATACCCAAATGGGGTTGCCTCTCAACCCAAACGGGGCTGATCATGATCCAAACGGGATCATACATATACTATGGACCCAATCGGGCCAAACTATAGCAGCTGTAATTTCCCTATAGGCGCCTATCTATCCACATCTAAAACTGTATCGTAGGCAGAACTATATTCGTGTTCAATTCACATATTAATACTATATTCATAGTATAACGTTGTGCACATATACATAGTCTTATATAACTATGAATTCTATGGTGCATAATCAGATATATGCACATTTCACATGCCAAGATATACATTTGGCTTATTCAACTCTGTATGACTATATAATTTGCATCATAACATATAGGCATGACATATAATCTTCATATCATATACTTGATCATGTTCTCATTAAGCATTTCACATGCTCACAGTCATGCTAATTCATTTTCTATCTCATAGTGCAATTTCATGCTCAAATACTCATATACATAATCAGAAATGTACATACCTGTGGGTACATTCGCATATAGTTGATTTATTCTTATGAGCATGTTTCCAACATATATATATACCTTTATCACCATTCAGGTCATGTGCTATACAACATATCAACATGTTTTCTTATGGGCACATACACATGCCAAAGTCATACTATTATAGTTCCTATTTTATAGCATAGGTACATGTCAATATGTGCACTTTCATGTCATAGGATTTACATGTGTATATATTAATTTAGCATATGATCACCATGCACAAGACTAATCACATGTATAGGTTAGATATTTCATCACTAGTCTTTATTCATATACACAATTGAATGCATCTGTATTCACATAAATCCTTCATTGATATTCATACAACATATCTTATTCAATTAATTTTACTATCACATAATCAACTATCTGTCTCAATCAATTTAAAGATCATATAATCAAGTGTAGCAATGATTTGCACAATATTGCAATTTCTGTTATATTGAGCATTCTAAAATAAGTCTGGATTCAACCCTAGATTACATGTACTTAGAGACAGATTTAAACTTAGATTTCTTCATATGAAATATAGGTATGGACGTCTATTCTTCAATGCAAAAAGAATCATTCAATTTGCTGTTATATAGCTCAACTTATGAGCAAAACATTCCAGACAGGTCATTCAGTCGTGAAGGGAAGTTCGACTAGTGAAGGGCTTCACAAGTGAAGCAAATAAGGCAGATCTCACGACTCGTGAAGGAGTTCACGAGTGGAGAAGAAAGGCTTTACATCACGACTCGTGAAGAACGTCACGAGTGGAGAAGAAAAATAGCACTTCACGACTCGTGAAGAGCTTCACGAGTCGGACTAATGTTCACGACTCGTGAAGTCATTCACGACTCGGCAAGAATAGTTTTCTTCTTCAACCTCACATCTTTAAATTTTCCAGAAAACGTAAATTTAGTTCTGTAAATCCCACCCAATTCCAATAATCTTTCTCACATGCAAAATGAACAACCTAAATTCCCATACCTTAGCTGATAAACCCAAAGTCTTCGACCTCTATCAATTCCTTTTCCTTTGTTCCTTCTTCCTTCCTCTTCTCCTTCACAAATTCCATCACCATCATCATTAAAATTTCCAGCAAATACACTTTCCTCATTTAACTTGAAAAGAAGAAGATGCAAGATGATGGAGGGTTAAATTAGGAGTTTAATTACCTTTATTTACTGCATTATACCCTTGCTTAATCAACAAACATCATCCTAAATGCATTTGAGATAAAACATTGGAAATAAGAAGGGAGAAGAAGATGATCTATTTTTCTGGTTTTTGCACTCTTCACTGTCGATTCTCACTATTTCTTTACACCTACAAATTCCACTAACTCCTTCTATTTATATTAGTGGTAAAATCTCCCTTTAACTCCCTCAACATTTTGCATGTCACATGAAAACCTAGCAAAACTTTGCATGAATAACTTTAACCCCTCCACTAACTCTTCTTCTTAAATCAACCTATCAATTAAATCATTCTTTCAAATTAACCTTGAATTAAATACTTTTATTCACAATTGGCCACCAAAATGCCATAATTACAAATTAACCCCAAATTAACACCTATTTACTTCAATTACATCCTCCATTACTATTAAACCATATTCTTTTATTTTATTTTCATGTAATTAACACAATAGAATGCTAATTTATCTCTTTAACTTAATCATAGAAATATGCAAATTAAATTAGGGTCATGTTAGGGGCCTTGCAATTCTCTCCCCCTTATGAATTTCGTCTTCGAAATTCATACCTGTTTGGAATAAGTGAGGATGTTGTTCCTTCATAGCTGCTTCTGGCTCCCAAGTAACTTCTTGTATATCATGATGTTGCCAGAGTACTTTAACAAGTTGAATTTGCTTATTTCTAAGCTGTCTAACTTCTCTAGCCAGAATTGCTATAGGTTCTTCATCATAAGTGAAATCTGGCTGTACTTGCACATCTTGAACTGGTATCACATGGGATTCATCTGATCGATACCTTCGAAGCATAGAAACATGAAACACATTATGAAGTTTGGCTAGTTCCATAGGGAGAGCCAATCTATATGCCACTGGCCCAACTCTTTAAAGGATTTCATATGGGCCTATAAACCTCGGACTTAGCTTACCCTTTTTCCCAAATCTCAATACTTTTCTCCAAGGGGACACTTTCAAAAACACTTTGTCACCCACTTGATATTCAATATCTCTTCTCTTCAAATCAGCATAAGACTTCTGTCTATCACTAGCTTCCCTCAATCTCTGCTTGATAACTTGAACCTTTTCTTCTGTGTCTTTGACAATATCAGGGCCAATAACTTTGCGCTCAGACAATTCAGTCCAGTAAACAGGAGTTCTACATTTTCGGCCATACAAGGCCTCATACGGTGCCATCTCGATGCTCCTTTGATAACTGTTATTATAGGCGAACTCCATTAAAGGTAGATACCTATCCCAACTTCCTGTAAACTCCAAAACACATCCTCTCATCATATCCTCTAGAATCTGAATAACCCGTTCAGATTGCCCATCCGTCTGTGGGTGGAATGCTATACTATAACGAAGCTGAGTTCCTAAAGCTTGTTGCAAACTCTGCCAAAATCTTGATGTGAATCTCGGATCTCGATCAGAGATTATTGACATCGGAATGCCATGCAGTCTAACAATCTCATTTACATAAAGTTCTGCCAACTTATCCATAAGGTAGTCCATCCGAACTGGTATGAAATGAGCTGATTTAGTCACCTTGTCAACTATAACCCAAACAGCATCATGCTTTTTCTGTGTAAAGGGTAATCCTGTTACAAAATCCATAGTGATATCCTCTCATTTCCATTGTGGAATTGGAATGGGGTTCAACAAACCAGAGGGTAACTGGTGCTCTGCTTTTACCTGCTGACAAGTCAAACATTTGGAAACATAGGCTACCACATCTTTCTTCATGCCAGGCCACCAATAACTTTGTTTCAAATCCTGGTACATCTTGTTCCCACCAGGGTGCATAGTAAATATTGTATTGTGAGCCTTATTCAAAACTGTTCTCTTTAATTCTTTGTTATTAGGAACATACAATCGATTCTGATAATACACACCCCCATCTTCTTTCACTGAGTACTTAGACTGGGTCCCTTCATGAAAAGACTTCAAAATCTGTTGCAACTTTTCATCATGTTTCTGTGCATCAATCACTGTTTGCCTCAAACAAGGTCTAGCCTTCAACTGTGCTATTAGATCGCCATCATAAGCAATTTTCCATCTATAGCGATGTGCAATCATAGCAGCCATCATCTTACGGCTCAAGGCATTAGCTACAACATTAGCTTTGCCTGGATGGTAATCCACTATACAATCATAATCTTTAAACAGTTCTAACCATCTTCGCTATCTCAAGTTAAGTTCCTTTTGAGTGAGCAAATATTTGAGACTCTTGTGATCTGTATAGATTCTGCACTTTTCCCCATACAAATAATGTCGCTAAATTTTCAAGGCAAACACTACTGCTGCTAACTCTAGGTCATGGGTTGGATAGTTTTGTTCATGTGGCTTTAACTGTCTAGATGCATAGGCAATTACTTTGCCATCTTGCATTAACACACAACCCAAGCCAACTCTAGAAGCATCACTATACATAGCATACTCCTTTCCTGTAACTGGCTGTGTCAAAACTGGAGCCTCTGTCAAAAATTTCTTCAACTGATCAAAACTTGCTTGACATCGGTTAGTCCACTCAAACTTTATACCCTTTCTCAGAAGTTTAGTGAGTGGTGCGGCTATAACTAAAAAGCCTTTCACAAAGCGACGGTAATAACTTGCTAAGCCCAGAAAACTTCTAACTTCTGTCACATTTCGAGGCGGCTTCCAATTCACTATAGCCTCAATTTTAGCTGGATCCGCCCTAATGCCTTCAGAAGATACTACATGACCAAGGAAAGAAATTTCCTTAAGCCAAAAATCACATTTGCTCAGCTTAGCATACAGCTGATTCTCCCTCAGAATCTGTAAAATAACTCTCAAATGCTCAGCATGTTCCGTTTCATTCCTCGAATACACCAAAATGTCATCTATGAACACAACAACAAACTGATCCAGGTAGGGTCTAAACACCCTATTCATAAGATCCATAAACGCAGCTGGTGCATTTATTAACCCCAAAGGCATCACCAGAAACTCATAATGCCCATATCGGGTTCTAAAGGCTATTTTGGAAACATCCACATCCTTAACCCGAAGTTGGTAATAATCTTGGAAAACACTCCAGCACCCTTCAACTGATCAAATAAATCTTCAATTCTTGGTAAAGGATACTTATTTTTGATTGTTACCCTGTTTAACTATCTGTAGTCTATGCACATCCTCATAGACCCATCCTTTTTCTTCACAAACAAAATCGGTGCACCCCAAGGTGATGTACTAGGCCTAATGAAGCCATTGTCAAGCAACTCCTGTAGCTGAGCTTTTAGTTCTTTCAATTCCAAAGGAGCCATCCTGTATGGTGCCTTCGAAATAGGAGCTGTACCAGGTAGAATGTCTATAGACAATTCAACTTCCCTTTCAGGTGGAAGACTAGGTAAGTCTTCAGGGAACACATCAGGAAACTCTTTCACCACTGGAATCTCTTGAAGATTCACATTTTCTATTCTTGAATCAATCACAAGTGCTAAGAAAGCTTCACACCCTTTTCTCAAAAATTGCTTAGCTTGCATAGCTGATATTACATTAGCTATAGGTTCAGATCGAATGCCCTGTACTAGAGTTTCTTCACCATCAGAACCAATGAGAGTTACAGTTTTAGCTTCACAATCAATCACTACATGATGTCTAGACAGCCAATCCATACCAAGTATAATATCAAACTCCCGGAATGGTAACTCAATAAGATCAGCAAGGAATTCTTTCCCTTGAATTACAATAGGACACTGTTTATGTACTCTATTAACAACAACACTGTGACCCAAAGGGTTGGTTACATAAATATCATATTCTAGTTCATGAACAGTAGACTCATTTCTACCCATATCCCCAGTGCAAACATAAGAATGAGTGGAACCAGGATCAATAAGTGCATGCATATCAGAATCAAAAAGAGAGAATGTACCAGCTATTACTTCTGGAGCACTCTGATCCTCTCTAGCTTTCATTGCATAAGCCCGAATAGGAACAACTGGAGCTGTGGGCCTGTCAACTGATTCAGAAATGTTCCTGGACTGGGATCCCTGATAATTCGATCCCCCACGTCCTCTTCCCCTGCCTCTGCCTGAAGATGGTGCAATAAAAGTTCCTTTACTGCCCTGCTGTCCCACATCTTGTTCCCTCTTTGATGGACAACTTGCCATGAAGTGATCGGTACTACCACATTTGAAACATGCCCCAGACAATTTCCTGCAACTACCCCAATGTTTCCTAGAACAATGGGGACACACTGGAGGTTGCCCCCCACTCAAATTCCCTGAAGCTTGTTTTCCCTGTTTAGACATTGCAGAAGATTCTTGTCTCCTGTCCCTTTTTGCAGAACTATAGCCAGATTCGGCTCGCTGATTTCCTTGTAATCCTTTAGTTCTCTTTCCTGTAAAAGATCCACCCTTGGACCCACTTCTTTTCTGTTCTCTATCCCTTTTTGCCATTTCATTCTTTTCAACTCGCAAGGCTGCTGTGACCAGTTGAGTGAAGTTAACCACTTGCAAAGATGTAGACCCAATCAATTTTTCTCGGATACAATCATTCAACCCATCTTCAAACTATCTACATTTAAAAGCATCAGTTAACATCTCATCGGGAGCATATTTACACAGGTGGCTGAATTCTTTCTCATACTCAGCCACAGACATAACTCTCTGTTTCAAGTGGAGGAATTGCTTTAACTTCTCTTGCTTATACTCCTCAGTAACATACTTTCTCTTGAATTCAGCTGTGAAAAATTCCCATGTAAGGGGATCTGGTAACTGAGGTTGCTTCAATACCAACTTCCACCAGTCATAAGCTGCACCCTGTAACAGAGACACAGCACAAGATGCTTTATGACTCACTGGACAACCGATTTCATCAAAAATTCTCTCTAGCCTTTCCAGCCAAAATTCAGCTTCTTCAGACTGTTCCAGACTAGTGCCTACAAATTCTTCAACACCATGCTTTCTAATTTCAGAAATTGGAGCTTTGGGTGCTATCATTCTCTAAAGAACTTGAGCCATATCTTGTGATATTTTAAACAATGCTTCTGTAGGGACGGCTGTTGGGACCTCATTTGGATTGGAGGATGAAGGTCCAATATTGGAAGGATTAGTTCTAACCGGCCTGTTACTTTCAGCCGATTACTCAAATGCATCTCTAGAGCTCTCCATCTTTAATCTATAAGAAAAACAGGGACTTCTGCATCAGGCCAACAAAACACTATATCATACTATAGAATCCTAGGTTCATTTTTACCCAGAAAAGGCTAAACCTAGGGCTCTGATACCACAAATTGTAGCACCCCTATGCAAATAGCCCATTAAACATGTATCATGAATACTATTAATCATGCTTATGCTATATGTTCATTTAATCATCATTTAGCCATTAATCATGCCACAAGGTTTCATATGCCTATATTCGTGCTACAAGTCTATTCCTGTTTTCCATTTCATACCTATTAACATGCATACTAGACTATATGAATATCACTTTATGTAAATCACATGCATACACATCTGTCTTAGCTTTACTACTAGTGAGTTACAATATTCCACATAGGTTTAATACATATCATAAGATAACTGGCCTTAATACAAAACATATGATAATTGTATTACAAAATATCCTACATCAAGGTTATAAGTCGCTGGTTGGCCCTTCCTGATGCAGAGAACGTCCCTCAACAAAAGTCTTGCTATTTGAACCTACACGGATAAAATAACCCGTGCTAAGCTATAAAGCTTAGTGGGGAATATCTACAGATGGATGACCACACACACAGGTCATCAAACATACATATACAATGTATACAATTAATAACATATGCAACATATCATGTCTTTAATACCAATTATTTTAAAGCATAGCATATTCTTCCATGTTCCTAATCATTATACCCAGAAAAGTAACAATTATGCTCATATTCATAATTCATATAGACAGCAATTTCCCATGTAAACATATTTAAATAAAACATAATTCCTGTGGTAAAACAACATTATGATCCACAATATCAATCTTTAGTCAAATCACTTTAACTGTTTAATTTCTTTATCATTACTATGAATAACGTTTAGCCTGCTTTAGCTTTATCGGTGGATAACGGGAACTATGGATACACATCGGTATCAAAGAAGGATATCCGAAGATATCAAATCTATAGACCCAAACGGGGCCAGCTATACTATGGACCGGTCAAGCATACCCAAACGGGGTCGCCTCTCAACCCAAATGGGGCTGATCATGATCCAAACGGGATCATACATATACTATGGACCCAATCGGGCCAAACTATGGCAGCTGCAATTTCCCTATAGGCGCCTATCTATCCACATCTAAAATTGTATCGCAGGCAGAACTATATTCGTGTTCAATTCACATATTAATACTGTATTCATAGTATAACATTGTGCACATATACATAGTCTTATATAACTATGAATTCTATGGTGCATAATCAGATATATGCACATTTCACATGCCAAGATATACATTTGGCTTATTCAACTCTGTATGACTATATAATTTGCATCATAACATATAGGCATGACATATAATCTTCATATCATATACTTGATCATGTTCTCATTAAGCATTTCACATGCTTACAGTCATGCTAATTCATTTTCTATCTCATAGTGCAATTTCATGCTCAAATACTCATATACATAATCAGAAATGTACATACCTGTGGGTACATTCGCATATAGTTGATTTATTCTTATGAGCATGTTTCCAACATATATATATACCTTTATCACCATTCAGGTCATGTGCTATACAACATATCAACATGTTTTCTTATGGGCACATACACATGCCAAAGTCATACTATTATAGTTCCTATTTTATAGCATAGGTACATGTCAATATGTGCACTTTCATGTCATAGGATTTACATGTGTATATATTAATTTAGCATATGATCACCAAGCACAAGACTAATCACATGTATAGGTTAGATATTTCATCACTAGTCTTTATTCATATACACAATTGAATTCATCTGTATTCACATAAATCCTTCATTGATAGTCATACTACATATCTTATTCAATTAATTTTACTATCACATAATCAACTATCTGTCTCAATCAATTTAAAGATCATATAATCAAGTGTAGCAATGATTTGCACAATATTGCAATTTCTGTTATATTGAGCATTCTAAAATAAGTCTGGATTCAACCCTAGATTACATGTACTTAGAGACAGATTTAAACTTACGTTTCTTCATATGAAATATAGGTATGGAAGCCTATTTTTCAATGCAAAAAGAATCATTCAATTTTCTGTTCTATAGCTCAACTTATGAGCAAAACACTCCAGACAGGTCATTCAGTCGTGAAGGGAAGTTCGACTAGTGAAGGGCTTCACGAGTGAAGCAAATAAGGCAGATCTCATGACTCGTGAAGGAGTTCACGAGTGGAGAAGAAAGGCTTTACATCACGACTCGTGAAGAACGTCATGAGTGGAGAAGAAAAATAGCACTTCACGACTCGTGAAGAGCTTCACGAGTCGGACTAATGTTCACAACTCGTGAAGTCATTCACGACTCGGCAAGAACAGTTTTCTTCTTCAACCTCACATCTTTAAATTTTCCAGAAAACATAAATTTAGTTTTGTAAATCCCACCCAATTCCAATAATCTTTCTCACATGCAAAATGAACAGCCTAAATTCCCATACCTTAGCTGACAAACCCAAAGTCTTCAACCTCTATCAATTCCTTTTCCTTTGTTCCTTCTTCCTTCCTCTTCTCCTTCACAAATTCCATCACCATCATCATTAAAATTTCCAGCAAATACACTTTCCTCATTTAACTTGAAAAGAAGAAGATGCAAGATGATGGAGGGTTAAATTAGGAGTTTAATTACCTTTATTTACTGCATTATACCCTTGCTTAATCAACAAACATCATCCTAAATGCATTTGAGATAAAACATTGGAATTAAGAAGGAAGAAGAAGATGATCTATTTTTCTGGTTTTTGCACTCTTCACTGCCGATTCTCACTATTTCTTTACACCTACAAATTCCACTAACTCCTTCTATTTATATTAGTGGTAAAATCTCCCTTTAACTGCCTCAACATTTTGCATGTCACATGAAAACCTAGCAAAACTTTGCATGAATAACTTTAACCCCTCCACTAACTCTTCTTCTTAAATCAACCTATCAATTAAATCATTCTTTCAAATTAACCTTGAATTAAATACTTTTATTCACAATTGGCCACCAAAATGCCACAATTACAAATTAACCCCAAATTAACACCTATTTACTTCAATTACATCCTCCATTACTATTAAACCATATTCTTTTATTTTATTTTCATGCAATTAACACAATAGCATGCTAATTTATCCCTTTAACTTAATCATACAAATATGCAAATTAAATTAGGATCATGTTAGCGGCCTTACACTTATAAAATTCTTCTGTTAAGCCCTATCAATGAACCTATAAAATCCTTCAAATTGTATCTGATTAAATCTAGGTATTATAGACATTCCCTTATTTCCATTCCTGAGCATTTTTAATTTCCCGTTTATTAAAAAAAACCCATTATTGGATCGTTTTTCATTCAATTTAATTATATAGATCGATCTAGCAACGATATAATTTCTATTCTATTTACAGGATCGCATAAAATTTTATCCAACTCCATAGATGGATATGGAATGTATGAAATACATATGAACTGAGGAATAAAGAGAATTTTATACTCAAATTAGAATTTGTAACAGATACAACTTGAAAGGGATTGAGAAATTCCACTTAACTTAGACTTAGGAGATTTTGTATATAATAGCAAAACAAAACGTGATTCAATTTCTACCATTATTATGATATTACATATTCCAATATGATTGGATACCAGTAAAATAAATGGATTCGAAATTAAATTTTTCAATTCGATAAAGAGCCAATAATCAGAAACAATATAATATAAAGTTGATTTTTTTAACACTTAGCTTTTTCGTGGATTTGATTTCAGTGTTTAATTAAAAACAATTCGTATACACATGGAAGAGATATATTTTTATCTATTTATATATGTATTTTTTTATCCTTTTTATTTATATTATAGATAAATATTCTATTTTTATTTTATATATAAAAATAGATAAATCGAATACGATTGAAGTACATAATGCAGAAGAAAAAAAGGCTTATTAAGAGATAATTGTAGCTATCTATATATATCCATGGCTCCTATGTCTCTCCCTTTACTGCATTGCTCTATCAAAATTTCTATTCAATTTTTCATTAAATAGAAATTTTGATATAGGAATCATAAACAGATAAGATATCAGATTAGATATCTGTGTAAAATTTTATGTTCTAAGGTTTACATATACCCATAATTGTTGTTATAATTAAAATTGGGAATATTTTTGTATTAAAAATATTCAATACTGATGGGTTAGGTATCCATTTTTATTTTCTTATATCATTAGAATTAGGGAAATAGAAATAAAATTTTAGATTCAAATTCAAGAATCGTTCATGAATTCATAATCAATAGTTAATGGTTCTGATTCGTCTTTAATTTTGACTTTTGTGACTGAAAATTCACTTTTCATTTCAATAGAAAGCGTAACTAATTAAAATGGTGATTAAGAAAAATGGGATTCAAGGTGCAAGTACACAAAAGAAAAAAGAACCCACTTCTAAGGGGCAAACAAAAAATAAAGGGGGGGAGATGTTTTTGTCTATTTTGTGTCACCTTGGTAGCATGGCCAAGTGGTAAGGCGGGGGATTGTAAATTCTTTTCCCCCAGTTCAAATTCGGGTGTCGCCTGATCAACAAAAGATGCAAACTGCCTTATTCCATTTTGCTGATATAACTTATCAAATTTGCCCCAAACAGAAGCACGCGGAGGAAAAGACATCTTGATACTTCCAAAGGTGTTGCTGCCTATTTATTTTGTTTGTACTAAAAGTTTTTCAGTCATCATATAAGATAAGAACTTCTTAAAATTAATTGGATTTTTTGTATTATTTCATCAATATATTGAACAATATTTTTTTTGACTCTTCGCCATCGATTCTACTATTATTGAACAATAATAGAAAAATTCCTTCATATTCATAAAGATAGAGGACATAATTCACATGGATATAGTAAGCCTCATTTGGGCTGCCTTAATGGTAGTCTTAACATTTTCCCTTTCAGTCGTAGTATGGGGAAGAAGTGGACCCTAGGGGCACTACTAATTACGTTGAGAAATCAGACTGTATCAATTTTTTATAGACCATTTTGTAAAGATTTTTTAATTTAATGTTGTTTCAATTCCATTTAATTCAGTTATTTAATTCAATTTGAAATTTATAAGAATTTCAAAATTGAATTAAAAATATCTCCATTTCAAAATTGGATTCGAGTGAAGTAATATATTATATGAATAATACCCCTTTAATCAAACAACAAATATTTCAATGATTCTCGTGTTCATATTTCGAAAGTAAAAGTAATACAAATGATAGGAAATTTATTCCAGCCAAAATTTTTCAAAATTCTTAAACTGGTTCTTACTAGAGTTATATATGAATAACGAGAAAGAATGAAACCTCCCCCACCCCCTTTTTTGTTTGCCTCTTTCCTACTCAAAGAGAAAAGAAAGTAGTTCTTTTATTAAATATTAAAGAAAGTTCTTTTCTTAGTATTAGTTATTAAAAGTGATTTAATTAAGTGACTTTTCTATGTCTATGGGAAATAAGATAGACATAGTGGTTCTCCAATGAGATACCCTGATAAATGTGAATTTATCTATGTTTTTAATGTGTTTTTACTATATTTTTAGGATAGTTTTATGTTAATTTAGTTGTTTTAGTAGTTAGTTTCTTCAATTGATGTTTTAATTGTCTAATTAAGCATTTTTGGTGTTTTTAGGACTTAATTGAAAGAAGAAAGGAAAGTTTGAAGGGCTTGAATGAAAGTTTGGCTTGGCAAAGAAAGAATGATTTCACGTTTGATGGCAGGAGCAAAACACTCCGTGGAGTGTAAATCTACTCCGTGGAGTATCAAGGCACTAGGTAGAGTAAAAGGTTACTCTACCGAGTGAAGAAAAGATGAAGTTTGCTTGCTCCACCGAGTGAAGTAGTTGCTCCACCGATTAATATGTGCTCCACCGAGTGATTCTCCAAGACATGCAAGGACTCCTAAAATTCTTAAATAAGAAGTTTTTGTTTCGAATGAAAGGGGAAGTAGAGTTAGGTTAAAACTCTTCCTTTCAAAGATATAAAAGGAGCAATTTTTATTAGGAAGGGGGAAGAAAGGACGGCTTGGCTTGGGTTTTTGATGATTCTTAGTTCTTAGCTTTTTATTTCTCTCTTGACATTGTTTTTGATGGAGAACATGAGTGGCTAAGTTTTTAATTCCGATTCAAGGGTGAATTGATTCCAATTGTAATTTTGTGAGGCTTTGAACTCAACAAGGATTTCTTCAATCTAAGTAAATCTTATTTTCTTGTTCTTAATTTCTATGAATTATTTATATTGATTAACTTGACGCCTTAATTCAATATTTATTTTTCTATTACTAACCATGAGTTTGTGATCCGTAATTGTCATGAATGATTGATTTTAGTAGCAAGGAATTGTCTTATGTGTGTGTGATTTCGGCTTTCTGAGTTACATAGCTTGCATAATAAATTATAGGAAAATAAAGATGCAAAATTAATTGATTTGTAGCTATCTCGATCAATTAATCTTTGTCTTAGTCATTCTCATTAAATTCTTAATGCTATCATTGAAATGATATGGAACTCTATCGTGCCCAGTTAAATCAATGGTAAGATTTGATTTTAAATGCTTTGTTTGAATCAATTTCATTAGGAGAATTATTGCTTTCTACGGCTTTTCCGATTAAGTAGACTAAGTTCTTGGATTGAGAAATTAATCTTTAAGCCTATGATCAAAGTTGCAATTGGATGAGAATTTACACCTTTGAATTGGAAGTTTGGCAAGATTGATTTTCATTTAATTCAATATTTTTGCTTTCTGTTAATTTCTGGTTAATTTACTTTTAGTTTTAATCCAAAGATTCAAAACCCCCCATTTACTTTATACTTTTGTTTTCAACATCGAGAAATTAATCATCATAGTTCTCTTGGGATTCGACCTGGTTCCACTATTTCTACAAGTTAGTTTAGGTGAATCAGTATTTATTTTTGGAGGGCGTCGACAACCCGACCAAAATTTGGCGCCGTTACCGGGGAACTATATTTTTAGTTTCTCATTGTTTTATTTATTTGTCTGTTTTTGTTTATGACTCATTCTTCTCAGACCTTTGATTTGCAGTATAATCCTGAAATTGAGAAGAGAGCGCATCGATTGAGAAAAGAAGCTAGATTAAGGAAGAGACGCCTTAAAGAAGAATTGGAGATAGAATCGACAATTGGTGGAATTTTGATATTTGAAGAATTTGAAGAAAAGATGGCTGACAGAACTCTCAAGGAGCTAGCTGCACCAGATTTGAATTAACAACCTTTATGCATTACTTTTCCTAACCTTGCAAATGATTTTGAATTAAAATCTGGTTTGATTCATTTACTTCCTTCTTTTCGTGGCTATGCAGGTGAAGACCCCCATAAACATTTGAAGGAATTCCACATTGTTTGCTCTGGAATGAAACCACAGGGTGTGACTGAGGAGCAAATCAACCTTAGAGCTTTTCCTTTCTCTTTGAAGGATCAAGCTAAAGATTGGCTCTACTACCTTCCTTCGGGTTCAATCACTACATGGAGTGAGATGAAAAGGTTATTCCTGGAGAAATTTTTTCCTGCATCACGAGCTACCAACATTAGAAAGGAGATTTATGGCATCACACAGATCATAGGAGAAACATTGTATGAATACTGGAAAAGGTTCAAGAGGCTGTGCGCTAGTTTTCCCCACCATCAGATTTCCGACCAACTCCTGATTCAATATTTTTATGAAGGACTACTACCAATGGACAGGAGTATGATCGATGCAGCGAGTGGTGGAGCCTTAGTGAACAAGACACCTCAAGAAGACAAATTATTGATTTCTAACATGGCTGAGAATTCCCAGCAATTCGGTACAAGAAGTGGAGGATCTACCAAGCAAGTCAATGAGGTAAGTGAACTTAAAAGTCAACTTTCTGATTTAACTGCTTTAGTTCGTCAAATGGCTGTAGGGCAACTGCAAACAGCAAAAGCATGTGGAATATGCTCACTTCAAGGGCATTCTACTGATATGTGTCCTACATTACAACAAGACTCCACATAAGAAGCCAATGCTGTAGGAGGATTTCCCAGTCTACCTCAAAGGAAGTATGATCCCTATTCTAATCATTACAATCCTGGATGGAGGGATCATCCTAATTTCAGCTATGGAAATCAAGGAGGACAACAAAGGCCACCCCCTCAAAATTTCACTAGACCACCTCCAGTCCCTACACAAACTCAAGCTCCAACTTCAGGTATGTCTTTGGAAGATATTGTTAAAAATCTTGCTAATAATACTCTTCAATTTCAACAGGAAACAAGAGCCAACATTCAGGAGACAAGGATAAGTATTCAGAATTTAGGCAACCAAATTACTCAATTGGCCACTTCAGTTAGTAAATTGGAAGCTCAAAATTCTGGGAAGTTACCTTCACAACCAGAAGTGAATCCAAAGGAGAATTGTAGTGCAATCTCACTAAGAAGTGGAAAAAAAATTCCTTCCGAATTTACTCCATCAAAAGAAGCTGACATAGGTAATGAAGATGATGAAGAAGAAGCTCCCTCTAAAACGAAGCGAAAGGTAACATTCGATCCTCCTTTATCTCTTTCTTCTCACACTCCTATCCCTCCATTTCCTAGCAGGCTAGCTAAACCAAAGGAAGATGAGCAAGAAAAGGAGATCCTGGATACATTTAGGAGAGTGCTGTTAGAGAGTATGCCCTAGAGCCCATGTAATAGGGATGTTTTTCATATGTATGAAATTTATATTCTTAATAAAAGGCATCATTCATTTATTAATGCTGTGTTTGAATACATGAGTTTGTAAATCTTAAATTAATAAATGAAGTCCTAGATATTATAAACACAGTGCAAAGGCAATCATGAAGGTGTTCATGATGTGAGATGTCTATCGCATGCAAATGTGTTAATATCTAAATATCCCTAGTCATAGAATTAACAAGATAGGACATTGTTAATTCGGACAGACTAGCACATGTTATGCTTCTTGAATGGTTCAAGCAATGGTTCTCATAATTGTGATTATGGATGATAATCAAAGCTAACATGTGGATGCTTGTTAGAGGAACAAGTTCATTGGAGACCTGCAAAGAGAATCCTCATATGGATATTAAATCTATGTCAGTGAGGAATCTCTTCATAGCGGTTGTGCAAGTATCCTTAGACTTGAGATCACCAAAGTTATCTTAAGTAGCAAGTGGTATACTTTGACTCCATAACTGATTACTTCCAACTGGGAGTGAACATAGTTAGGAGATTGGGTATATCATGACCTACTTGAAGATAGTTGAGTGATTGACAAAGGATTCACCATCCCAGATTTAACAAGGGAAGTTATCTCACATGATTCTATAATTACCTTGTTCAGTGAATCTCTGGCCAGAGTAATATGCCGAGATGGATGGAGATCCATGAAGGGCATTTTAGGAACAATGGTTAAATTAATAGAACATACATAATTAGATTTATATGAGTTGACAGAAATCCATACTCAGAATCTGATTGAGATAAGAGTGGTGAAAGGAGTAATTGCACGGTAACTGTTTCTATGGAAGGGTACAGTCAAACCACATGACTTTCCTGACATTTGGGTAGTCATGATGCCTAGCTAGAGGCCAATCATGACTTGTATAATGATGTATCAAAATATCAATAGAGATTGATAAATTGATTTAAAGGAGTTTAAATCATGTGAGTTTTGAATAGAACTCACAATTACATATTATACTGCCAACATGGACAGGAACCCAATAGGTCACACACATATAGAGAAAAGGGTAAAATGGTAAAATGACAAGGATAATAATATTTGATATTATTATAAAGGTAGAGAGGAGAATATGATAATAATTAATTAAAGAGTTTAATTAATTATGATCAAATAAAATTGTCCGCGGAACTTTTGAGAAATGTTCTGTAAATTGGACCTAAATGAAATAATGTATTTCATGATTAATTATTATTGTCTTATAAGTGTTATAAGACTACTATAAGTGTTATAGGACTAATATAATAATTAATAGGACCATTGGAGAAATTATAGAGGGCCAAAGGAATGAAGAAGTTGGAGGAAGCCCTCCAGAAGAGGGCTACACGCCAACTTCATACAGAAGGGCTTAGAGGGCTTTTTCTTGGACCAAATTAATTTATATATGTTACATAAGTGTTATGGAACTCACATATTTAATTTGGTTGGATTTGGAATCCATTTGGGTATTTAAATCCAATTAGATGCACAAAGGGCCTAGTTTGTGGATTTTGTGCATGGTCTTTTATGAAAAGATTTAATTTGGATTTAATTAAGCCCAAATGATTATAATTAATTCCAGAAGCCCAATTAATAATTCTCCAGCAATTTTAAAGAGCCCAATCTCATTAAGGAGTTGGAATTTTAACCTAACTATAAAAGGCCAACTAATGAGAATTAGGGTTAAGTGATTAAAACAAAAGGAAAGTCCTTTCACTTATTCTCTCTCCCTTTTTGCGCCACTTCCCAAGCTAGCTCTTGGGAATTTTCGGCCAGCCCTAGTTGAACACCAAGTTGTTGGTTCAATTTACCCCTCTCTAGTGTGGATTACTCATTGGAGGTGTTCGATTTTGGACACTGTGGTTTGCGACAACCCGGTGCGAAGTAAAATCAACTGTTCAACAAAAATCAAAGGTGATTTTTCTTATTCTCATATAGTTATATTGTGTATTCATGGCAAGATCAGATCTTATGGTTAAAAAAATTTAAAATTCCGCTCATGTATGTGATGCATGTAACCATAATATTCCAACATGGTATCAGAGCCAGGTTTTGCCATGGATATACAATTCTATATTTTTCTGCGGAATAAGTTTTGTTTTGTTTTGAGTTATTTATTTCATGAACTTTAAAATATTAGATTTGATTGTTCATGAATGAGAAATATTGATTTCTGGTTGTATGTGTGATCAAATAAATTTGACGGAAACAAAAACGGAACTTTTGAAGAAAAGTGACTAGGGTTTTGCGTGAAACCCATTAGGGTTTGGCGTGAAACCCTAGGTAATGTAAGGGGCTGTTCTAATTTAATTTCTTATGGATCCATTTAAAAATCATTTAGATGATATTTTATGTGTTTAATATGGGATATTAAGCCGTAGGATCGAACGGAATTAAAATCGAACAAGTTTTGCATGAAAACTAGTTTAGTCGAAAAGTTCGACAAATTGGTGTTCTTCGTGTGTTCTTGATGTGTTCTTGGTTAGAACGACTTTTGATCTTCTAAATCTGATATATATGATATATTAAAGTGTTTTTAATTAATTGGATTAATTAAAATGGGCCTTAAATTAATTTGATTAATTTTAATTCATTAAAACCACTTAATGGGCTTAATTATGTTTACGGACTTGGTTTAAATTAGTGAATGACTTGGTGGGCCCAAGGAGCTGATTTAAATTAACTATTATAAACATTAATTAAGTTTATTAATGGGTTTTAAAGGCTGGAGTGGGCTTGGCTCATTCCAAAAGGCCCAAATGGTCCAAATGACACAAAACTAGTTTGTGTGTGAACACACTTAGGGTTTTTCTTCTGTGGGTTTCGGCCTACACTTATTTTAAGCCCAAAATTGATTCTTTTAATTATTTAATATGATTAATTAATTAAATAATTAATTTATAATTAATTAATAATCAATTTGATTGATTATTAAGGCAAGAACACATTCATGCAAAAAGGTTTCCTAAAATGAAAGTTTCCAAAATGGAAAAAGTTTCCTAATTTGATCACATCATTAAAATAACTCAAAATATAGTTTCAAAGGTTGAAACAAAGTTAGTAATCCATTTCTTTATGCATTAGAAAGGCATATAAGGGTGAATGATTGGCATGATGGTTAGTTATGGACAAAGCCCAATGTGATTGAGCATAATGCATGTTTTGGCCCAATGAGGACTTTCATGTCCCGGCCACTTGTTTTTGGTTTGTATTTGATTTCAAATTGTAATATGTAATTAGATTACTTAGATTAGAATTAGAAATAGAGATGGAGACCATTTTCAAGGAGCAAGATGGGCCGGATGGAGATCCAACAAGCTTGAAGATAATGTAATTATTTTCTTGTTTGAATCATGCATACTACCTAGGTGTGACCTTTTGATTTCCCTCTTGGCTCGGGGAAATCAATGTAGTGAAGTCCATAACTATACCATATTTGTATGCTTATATTTATGTGATAGATATAGGATGCATACCAATGTATGCCAACCATGTATGATGAGACTTAATTAACTAAAACCCTCAAACAAATACTAAGGTATATAAGCCTTCCATTAATTTGAGGAGAACCAGAGTTCTTTATAGTGTGGGTTGTTGACCACAGTCAAGCTCACATTATATCGAATATGTTCAAATCTAATTAAATGGGTCATCTTAGCTAGCCCATTAGTTTGTTGACCACAGTCAAGGCTAATGGTTCTAGAGGCAAGATTAGGGAATGCATATATGATATGCATGCATCAAGAGTTGATAACCTAATGATCCAATAGTTGTGTAGAGACACAATTGGTATAGAGATACCTACCTTTCAAGGGTATGGAATTTGGCTTGTTGACCACAGTCAAGGTCAAATTACATATCAAGGATTGGATATTGGCCCACTAAGAAAACCATCGGGTTTTCTCGGATTAAATAGTGAGGGCTATTAATTCGCAATAAAATAGTGGGAGTAAATGTATTAATTAAAGACCTTATTAATGCATACATATATATGAACATACTCTCATATCTTTTCATTTTCACATCTAGGTCATCATCATGAGCACATCAAACATTAATATACGATCAATCTTGGATAACAAGCTGGTTGGCAGCAACTATTCTAACTGGATCAAGCAAGTGAGAATTGTTCTCAAAGCTGAAAAGATCTATTATGTCTTGGATAAAGATCTTCCACCACTTCCATCAGATGATGCCATTGATGAGATCAAAGGCACTTATCGAAAATACATAGAGGATAGTGAAGTAGCAGCATGTCTGATGCTGGGTGTTATGTCCTCAAAGCTTCAGAAGCAATATGAGATAGAGGATGGTGGGGTTTCCAAGAAGAAGGTTGCCAAGAAAGAGAATCCCAAAGGAACTTGCTTCCATTGTGGAAAAGATGGTCATTGAAAGCGCAACTGCAAGGCCTACCTATATTCTCTCAAGGAGAAAAAGCATGCTGATGCTTCTACCTCAGGTATTCATATGATTGAAATTAATACTTATTCTATTGCTTCAAAACAGTCTTGGGTATTAGATACCGGATGTGGATCACATTTGTGTGATGATCTACATGGGCTTAGAAGCTTTAGAATAGTTGGAAAGGCAGAGATATGTTTGCAGTCAGCTACTGGACAGAATATCTCTACAACAGTTGTGGGGACTTACTATTTGCCTCTTCCTAGTGGATTAGTACTGGAATTAAATAATTGTTATTACGTTCCAGCCTTATCCAAAAGTATTATTTCTTTCAGTCGTTTGATGAACGATTATGATATTTCTTTGAAGGACAAATGTTGTTACATTTTTAAGAACAATATGTTTTATGCAAAAGCTATCATTGAGAATGGTATATTTGTTCTTGATTTAAATAAAGAAGTACATAATGTGAATACCAAGAGAATGAAATATGATAATCTGAATACCTCATACTTATGGCATTGTCGTTTAGGCCATATAAATGAAAAACGCATGACCAAGTTACACAAGTCAGGTGATTTGGGATCATTTGATTATGAATCATTTGATACATGCGAATCTTGTTTATTGGGAAAAATGACAAAAGCTCCCTTTATTGGTAGAGGAGAACGAGCTAAAATGGTTTTGGACTTAGTACATTCAGATGTATGTGGTCCAATGACTACACATGCTAGAGGAGGTTACTCCTACTTCATTACTTTCATAGACGATTATTCCAGGTTTGGATACATCTATCTAATGAAATATAAGTTTGAAGCATTTGAAAAGTTCAAAGAATTCAGAAATGAAGTAGAGAAACAACTTGGCAAAAGTATTAAAACACTTAGATCAGATCGAGGTGGAGAATACTTAAGTCAAGAGTTTCAGGATTATCTTAGAGATAATGGGATTTTATCTCAATGGACTCCTCCATATACACCACAACACAATGGTGTATCCGAAAGGAGGAATCGAACACTATTAGATATGGTTCGATCAATGATGAGCCGAGCGGACTTGCCTAAGTCCTTTTGGGGATATGCACTAGAAACTGCTGTTTATGTGTTAAATAGAGTTCCTAGTAAATCGGTTGATGTTACTCCATATGAGATGTGGAATAACAAGAAACCCACGCTTTCTCATATGAAAGTATGGGGTTGTCCTGCTTATGTGAAGAGGACAATGTCAGACAAACTGGATGTTAAGTCTGACAAATGTTTATTTGTGGGATATCCAAAAGAAACGTTTGGATATTATTTCTATAATCCCTTAGAACAAAAAGTGTTTGTTTCAAGGCATGCTGTCTTCTTGGAAAAAGAGTTTCTCCTACGAGAAGACAGTGGGAGTAAAATTGAACTTGGTGAAGTTCAGGACCCACAAATAGAAGTAGATCAACCGATTGAACCCGAAACTGAATTTCATAATGATGAGATTACAGTTGAACCTGATTATACACAAAATCCTAGAAGATCTACTAGGATGCGTTCTATCCCTGTGAGATATGGATTTCACGTAGATTCGGATAGAGGCATAACTGTAGTAGAGGACAATGAGCCTACAAGCTATCAAGAAGTTTTGAACAGTTCAGAACGTGATTTATGGCTTAAGGCTATGCAGTCCGAAATGGACTCCATGTATGAGAATAAAGTATGGACTTTAACTCAACCACCTGAAGGGATAAAACCCATAGGGTGCAAATGGGTCTTCAAAAAGAAGACTGACATGGAAGGTAATATAGTTACCTATAAAGCTCGCTTAGTAGCAAAAGGTTATCGTCAAAAAGAAGGTATTGACTATGACGAAACTTTTTCTCCTGTAGCGATGCTTAAGTCTATAAGAATACTTTTAGCCATTGCAGCTCATTATGATTATGAGATTTGGCAGATGGATGTGAAGACAGCTTTCCTTAATGGAAATCTTACCGAGGATGTGTATATGACACAACCAGAAGGATTCACATCTGGAAATGGCGAAAAGGTATGCAAGCTTCAAAGATCCATTTATGGATTGAAGCAAGCCTCTAGGAGCTGGAACATACGATTCAATGAGACAATCAAAGAGTTTGGTTTCTCACAGAATGAAGATGAACCTTGTGTGTATAAAAGGGTCAGTGGGAGTGCAATTGTCTTCCTAGTTCTATATGTAGATGACATATTGATCATGGGAAATGACATTTCTCTTCTCCAATCTGTTAAAATATGGTTATCCAAGCAATTCTCCATGAAAGACCTTGGAGAAGCATCCTATATTCTGGGAATAAGGATCTATAGAGATAGATCCAATAGGTTGCTAGGTCTTTCTCAAAGTACATATATAGATAAAGTATTGAAGAGGTTCAATATGGATCTCTCTAAGAAAGGGTTTATACCCATGGTGCATGGGAAACACCTTTCTAAGTCTATGTGTCCACAGACACTGGAGGATAGAGAGAGCATGAATAGAATACCATATGCATCTGCAATTGGTTCTATCATGTATGCTATGTTATGTACACGTCCAGATGTAGCATTTGCTTTGAGTGTCACAAGCAGATTCCAATCTAATTTTGGAGAGGAACATTGGGCAGCTGTCAAGAATATTCTTAAGTACTTGAGAAGGACTAAGGATGTATTCTTGGTATTTGGAGAGGGCAGTTTGGAAGTAAATGGGTATACGGATGCCAGCTTCCAATCTGACAAAGATGATTGTAAATCACAATCTGGTTATGTGTTCATAATGGGAGGAGGAGCGGTTAGTTGGAAAAGTTCCAAACAAGAAACAACTGCTGATTCCACGACAGAAGCTGAGTACATTGCTGCTTCAGAAGCAGTCTGGATCAAAAAGTTCATAACTGAACTAGGAGTGGTGCCTAGCATTGTTGATCCGATTCCTTTATATTGTGACAACAATGGAGCCATTGCGCAAGCGAAGGAACCACGGTCTCATCAGCGATCCAAGCATGTTCTCAGACGCTACCATCTCATAAGGGAAATAGTAGCTAGAAATGATGTGAAAATAGAAAGGGTTCCCACAGATGACAATGTGGCGGATCCCCTCACTAAAGCACTTTCCCAGATAAAGCATGATCACCATATAAATAGCATGGGTCTGAGACATATGAGTGATTGGCTCTAGTGCAAGTGGGAGATTGTTAGAGAGTATGCCCTAGAGCCCATGTAATAGGGATGTTTTTCATATGTATGAAATTTATATTCTTAATAAAAGGCATCATTCATTTATTAATGCTGTGTTTGAATACATGAGTTTGTAAATCTTAAATTAATAAATGAAGTCCTAGATATTATAAACACAGTGCAAAGGCAATCATGAAGGTGTTCATGATGTGAGATGTCTATCGCATGCAAATGTGTTAATATCTAAATATCCCTAGTCATAGAATTAACAAGATAGGACATTGTTAATTCGGACAGACTAGCACATGTTATGCTTCTTGAATGGTTCAAGCAATGGTTCTCATAATTGTGATTATGGATGATAATCAAAGCTAACATGTGGATGCTTGTTAGAGGAACAAGTTCATTGGAGACCTGCAAAGAGAATCCTCATATGGATATTAAATCTATGTCAGTGAGGAATCTCTTCATAGCGGTTGTGCAAGTATCCTTAGACTTGAGATCACCAAAGTTATCTTAAGTAGCAAGTGGTATACTTTGACTCCATAACTGATTACTTCCAACTGGGAGTGAACATAGTTAGGAGATTGGGTATATCATGACCTACTTGAAGATAGTTGAGTGATTGACAAAGGATTCACCATCCCAGATTTAACAAGGGAAGTTATCTCACATGATTCTATAATTACCTTGTTCAGTGAATCTCTGGCCAGAGTAATATGCCGAGATGGATGGAGATCCATGAAGGGCATTTTAGGAACAATGGTTAAATTAATAGAACATACATAATTAGATTTATATGAGTTGACAGAAATCCATACTCAGAATCTGATTGAGATAAGAGTGGTGAAAGGAGTAATTGCACGGTAACTGTTTCTATGGAAGGGTACAGTCAAACCACATGACTTTCCTGACATTTGGGTAGTCATGATGCCTAGCTAGAGGCCAATCATGACTTGTATAATGATGTATCAAAATATCAATAGAGATTGATAAATTGATTTAAAGGAGTTTAAATCATGTGAGTTTTGAATAGAACTCACAATTACATATTATACTGCCAACATGGACAGGAACCCAATAGGTCACACACATATAGAGAAAAGGGTAAAATGGTAAAATGACAAGGATAATAATATTTGATATTATTATAAAGGTAGAGAGGAGAATATGATAATAATTAATTAAAGAGTTTAATTAATTATGATCAAATAAAATTGTCCGCGGAACTTTTGAGAAATGTTCTGTAAATTGGACCTAAATGAAATAATGTATTTCATGATTAATTATTATTGTCTTATAAGTGTTATAAGACTACTATAAGTGTTATAGGACTAATATAATAATTAATAGGACCATTGGAGAAATTATAGAGGGCCAAAGGAATGAAGAAGTTGGAGGAAGCCCTCCAGAAGAGGGCTACACGCCAACTTCATACAGAAGGGCTTAGAGGGCTTTTTCTTGGACCAAATTAATTTATATATGTTACATAAGTGTTATGGAACTCACATATTTAATTTGGTTGGATTTGGAATCCATTTGGGTATTTAAATCCAATTAGATGCACAAAGGGCCTAGTTTGTGGATTTTGTGCATGGTCTTTTATGAAAAGATTTAATTTGGATTTAATTAAGCCCAAATGATTATAATTAATTCCAGAAGCCCAATTAATAATTCTCCAGCAATTTTAAAGAGCCCAATCTCATTAAGGAGTTGGAATTTTAACCTAACTATAAAAGGCCAACTAATGAGAATTAGGGTTAAGTGATTAAAACAAAAGGAAAGTCCTTTCACTTATTCTCTCTCCCTTTTTGCGCCACTTCCCAAGCTAGCTCTTGGGAATTTTCGGCCAGCCCTAGTTGAACACCAAGTTGTTGGTTCAATTTACCCCTCTCTAGTGTGGATTACTCATTGGAGGTGTTCGATTTTGGACACTGTGGTTTGCGACAACCCGGTGCGAAGTAAAATCAACTGTTCAACAAAAATCAAAGGTGATTTTTCTTATTCTCATATAGTTATATTGTGTATTCATGGCAAGATCAGATCTTATGGTTAAAAAAATTTAAAATTCCGCTCATGTATGTGATGCATGTAACCATAATATTCCAACAAGTGCAAATCAACATTCCTTTGTTAGATGCTGTCAAGCAAATTCCGAAATATGCAAAGTTCTTGAAGGAGCTATGTACCAACAAAAGAAAGATGAAGGAAAAAGGGAAGGTTGAGGTAAGTAAAAATGTGTCCGCAATTTTGCAAAGAAATGTGCCAGAAAAATGCAAGGATCCAGGTATGTTTTCATTACCATGTGTGATCGGTGAAAAGAAAGTTGAGCATGCTATGTTAGACTTAGGGGCTTCGATTAATGTAATGCCACTTTCTGTTTACCAAGAATTGAAATTAAATAACTTGCAAAAGACTGGTATAGTTATTCAATTGGCCAACCATTCTTATATTCACCCCCTAGGGATTGTTGAGGATGTTTTGGTGCAAGTCAATGAGCTTATATTTCCTGTAGACTTTTACATTTTAGAGATGGAAGGTAATCCTTCTTCGAAATCGGCTTCGATTTTGTTAGGAAGACCTTTCATGAAAACGGCAAAGACAAAAATTGATGTAGATGAGGGTACTCTATCTGTTGAATTTGATGGAGAGATTGTTAAGTTTAATATTTTTGATGCTATGAAATACCCTAATGATGTGCATTCTCTTTGTCAGATTGATGTAATGGATTCCATTGTGCAGGATGTTCTTGCCCAAGAAAGTATTATTAGGAAACAATTTGAGATTGGTCGAAAGGTGTTATACAATTCTCATTTGAAGCTTATGCCTGGTAAGTTTCGTTCTCGCTGGATTGGTCCATTTATTGTTACTAATGTGTTTTCCTATGGTGTAGTGGAAATTAAAAGCTTGGACACCGGTCAAGTTCTTAAAGTCAATGGCCATCGCTTGAAAATTTTTCATGAGGGTGAAATTGTTCAATGTGTCATTAGCACACATTTGAATGACCCCCGGTACTCTGGTACCTCTTAACCAGTAAGGCAGTTCTAAAAGTCGAGCTGAGGACTAACAAAAACTCAGAACTATTTCTCTTCCCTTTTCTTGTAATAGGTTTTCATTTTAACAATAGGTTTTGTTTGTGTTGTTTCAAGTTCTTGCCATTTAAATTTTTTTTTCTTAAATTTTTAGGTGTCTCAAGTGTTTCTAAGGGAATGATCTTTAGTAAGGGTTAGGTGAAAAATTACAGTTTAAAAAAAATTAAAAAGTCTTCAAAATTGTGTTGATTTGTCCAGAGTGTGACCACTCATTGGAGTAAGAATCAGCACTCCACCGAGTGGAATCATACTCGGTAGAGTGTGTTCTTACTCTACGGAGTGTGGCAAATTTCATAAAAAAAAATTAATTAAACAATTTTTGCTTGGCTTTCCCGTGGGGTCATACTCGGTAGAGTGTGAGGACACTCCACCGAGTGTCCCTCATCCTACCAAACCCGACCAAAATTTGGTCTCTTCACTTTTTCACATACACCCACTTTTATTTGCTTAAGTTTTCCCGTTGATGTGTATTACTCGGGTTCTCTCATTTCTACTCCATCGAGCATCTCTTTTGCTTCTTAGATCTTCTTCCTTCGATCCATCATCACTCAAGTGCATGTAATTGGAAGCGTTTTCCACCACCACTGCCTCCACCATCCGAGTGAACCAAGTTTGAGTTGCTGTGGACAGCAACAACTTTTGTGAGGGGGGTAGCGCTACTCTGAGCTCTAGAGTGTTGCTTAAATCCAGGAAGTCTACTTTTTCTCTTTCTTTATATTATGGAAATACTTATGTTCTTTTGTTTTATGTTGTTTTGTTTTATTTTTAGTTTACTTTTTGATGTGTAATAGTAATGTTAGGAGCAACTTGGTGCTGTAACTAACTCAGTGATGATATGAATAGTTTCTAGTTCTTGGTTACTTAGTTATTTTTGTCCTTCGAACACATAGTTAATTAGCATGTATCACTTAGCTTTCATAAAGCTTAGTTTGTCCCAGTTCTTCTCAGAATTTGAACAAATTGAACTTGAATTTAGATTGTGCAATAATCAAGATTATGATTTAGCAATAAGGCAAGTAGGTTGTTCACGGAAATTTTGAGCTAATCTATTACTCAGCTTGGTTTATAATTATTAGTTTCCTCGTATTTAAAGCATAAAAGACCAGTTTTTGAACTTTAGAAAAACCAGTGCATTGAAATAGTTGAGCAAGGAATTTTAGGACATTAGAACCTTCCTCATCACCCTTCGAAGCGTAGAAGCAACTTAGAAAGTGATCTAGGCAGATTTTTCTTGTTGAGCTATTAAAAAGACTGTTTTCCCTACCCTTTTGATAAGATTAACCTTTGTTAGCCAATTTGAGCTTAATGAGGTATGCTTAAAGCGTACCATATCTATTGTTTTTGTTACACTCATCATAAACCATATAGCCTAAAAGCTTTTATCTACCCTCTAGAATTGGCCACTCTAGATTTGGATAGGTTTACATTTATTGGACATTTAAATTAAGTATAATGAGAATGATTGCATCATTTGGGGCAAGAATTGTGTGATGAAGTCAAGTGCTTGTATAAATATCCTTGTTTTACCCCTATTTCTGTAGTTTGCCAGCAAAAGAAGCTAAAAGAAAAAAAAAGAAAGAAAAAAATAAATAAAGCTCGCATATGGCAAATTTTTAAGTGTGGGGTCGTTAAAAAGGGAAAGAAATTGGGACTTCTCATAAAAAAAAGAGGAATTTCAGTCTTATTATTTCTATTTTGGGTTTGTTCAATGCTTAAGAATGTCAATAAATAAGCTTGACGAGGGAATTGTGCTTATTAGTTTGAAAAGGTAGAAATGTGATTTATTCAAGTAAAGAGTGGCTAATTCTCTTTGATTATCTTTTGACCATTCTTCAATAGCCAATATCTTAAACCTCATTACAACCCAATTAAGACCTAAGTGATACTATGTTTTGCTTTGAGTTGCTTAGCGAAGATGACCTTCGGGTTCTGGTGCTAAAGGAGAGGCCTATAGTGTTTCTAGAGTTTCAAGTGCGAAACCTTAAGTGTACTTAGTATACTTCAATTCTTAAGCTTGACTATGAGATGCATTGGTGTTTTGTTTTTGAAAATTGCTTAAATTGTTTTGGTCTTTCCCATATGGAAACTGATTCTTATTTCCTTGTTTGAGTTTGTTTTAGCCATGATTTTATTGAGTGCTCTTGTTAAATGATGAATTTAATTTTGAATTGTTTAAATCTAACTTTGAGTTTAATTATTCTGAGAAGTGGGTTTGTTCAAATTTGCTCGGGGACGAGCAAAAGCTAAGTGTGGGGTATTTGATAAATGTGAATTTATCTATGTTTTTAATGTGTTTTTACTATATTTTTAGGATAGTTTTATGTTAATTTAGTTGTTTTAGTAGTTAGTTTCTTCAATTGATGTTTTAATTGTCTAATTAAGCATTTTTGGTGTTTTTAGGACTTAATTGAAAGAAGAAAGGAAAGTTTGAAGGGCTTGAATGAAAGTTTGGCTTGGCAAAGAAAGAATGATTTCACGTTTTATGGCAGGAGCAAAACACTCCGTGGAGTGTAAATCTACTCCGTGGAGTATCAAGGCACTAGGTAGAGTAAAAGGTTACTCTACCGAGTGAAGAAAAGATGAAGTTTGCTTGCTCCACCGAGTGAAGTAGTTGCTCCACCGATTAATATGTGCTCCACCGAGTGATTCTCCAAGACATGCAAGGACTCCTAAGATTCTTAAATAAGAAGTTTTTGTTTCGGATGAAAGGGGAAGTAGAGTTAGGTTAAAACTCTTCCTTTCAAAGATATAAAAGGAGCAATTTTTATTAGGAAGGGGGACGAAAGGACGACTTGGCTTGGGTTTTTGATGATTCTTAGTTCTTAGCTTTTTATTTCTCTCTTGACAATGTTTTTGATGGAGAACATGAGTGGCTAAGTTTTTAATTCCGATTCAAGGGTGGATTGATTCCAATTGTAATTTTGTGAGGCTTTGAACTCAACAAGGATTTCTTCAATCTAAGTAAATCTTATTTTCTTGTTCTTAATTTCTATGAATTATTTATATTGATTAACTTGATGCCTTAATTCAATATTGATTTTTCTATTGCTAACCATGAGTTTGTGATCCGTAATTGTCATGAATGATTGATTTTAGTAGCAAGGAATTGGCTTATGTGTGTGTGATTTCGGCTTTCCGAGTTACATAGCTTGCATAATAAATTCTAGGAAAATAAAGATGCAAAATTAATTGATTTGTAGCTATCTCGATCAATTAATCTTTGTCTTAGTCATTCTCATTAAATTCTTAATGCTATCATTGAAATGATATGGAACGCTATCGTGCCCAGTTAAATCAATGGTAAGATTTGATTTTAAATGCTTTGTTTGAGTCAATTTCATTAGGAGAATTATTGCTTTCTACGGCTTTTCCGATTAAGTAGACTAAGTTCTTGGATTGAGAAATTAATCTTTAAGCCTATGATCAAAGTTGCAATTGGATGAGAATTTACACCTTTGAATTGGAAGTTTGGTAAGATTGATTTTCATTTAATTCAATATTTTTGCTTTCTGTTAATTTCTGGTTAATTTACTTTTAGTTTTAATCCAAAGATTCAAAACCCCCCATTTACTTTATACTTTTGTTTTCAACATCGAGAAATTAATCATCATAGTTCTCTTGGGATTCGACCTGGTTCCACTATTTCTACAAGTTAGTTTAGGTGAATCAGTATTTATTTTTGGAGGGCGTCGACAACCCGACCATACCCCGTATACTAAGATATTTTCTTGCTTCGTGCTTAGTTTAGTATTTGTTTTATTATTTGATTTATGCTATACCTTATTTTATTGACTTGACTTATTTGATATCATAATTCAATGGTTAAAAATCATCAGGGTTTACTAATTATTTTCATTGAAATTTGAAAAGTTTTTATATAACTCTTTTCCTTGGATGATATGTCAACAGTTCAATCATTTACTTCTTTGAAATGCTAAAAAAGATTTCTCAATTTTATTTTATTAATATATGACCATATCTTTTTCCTTTTCATTGATTTTAGTCTTTTGGTAGATGTCGGGATTCATATTGAAAATAATCAGAACTTTCTGAATTAGAATCATTAAAAAAAGTAAGAGTAAGAATTGCCTTTCAACTATTTCTTCAGATTAATTGGAATTAACACAAATCAAATAGATGAAGAAATAGAATTGGGACCTTATTTACATTCCATATGGATAATTGATATCTAGATACTAGATATATGAATATGATATTTTTGATTAATCTCTATCTATATTAAGCCTATTTCTTTATACAGTACAACTTTATACACTAGAATAACAAAAATGGATAGTATGCTGGAAAGAAATATATTTCTTTGTAGCATACTATCGGATCTCATAGATTACTGCTAATTATAGTCCACTCATTTCATCTAAGACACAAACTAGGAATCCTTTTCGTTTTCTTTCTTCAATCATTGATATTGATAAGAAGTCAAGTTTCATTCAAATTAATCACCTTGACTAACCGTTTTTACATATATTATAAGTAAAAAGGCAATAGGAACTAGAATAAATAGTGCAGTAGCAATAAATGCAAGAATATTTACTTCCATAATCTCATCCTTTTATTTTTCTTTACTTCGTAAAAACTCGGGATTTAATCTCATAGAGATACTAAATATTTCACCTCTAAATTCAATGGGATGAATTCCATCTCGATGATATTGAATAGAACCAATATCATGAATAAAAATATCTGAGCTATCAAATTGATTCAACATCGAGAATTGAATAGTATAAAATAGAAAGATCATTCATCCATACCGAATTCAGAAAGAGATTCTTGATTCACTTGATAATTTCTTTACTTTACTTTTTTTATTTATCATATTCTTTCTTTTCTATAAAACTAGAAAATTATTGCTTTCTTTGTATAATCATCCGAGACATATCATGTAACCACCTTTCTATTTACATTAGTTACAACCAAACCCAAACAAATAAAAATAAACAATAGAAGCGAAGAGAGAAATGAGAGTTAATTTCCAAACTATTTTTCATTTGTTTAGAGGTTGTTTTTTTTCTTCATCGAAAACCCTTAAAAAAATTATCTAATGTTAATGTATAGAATATATTAAAACTTTAGCAATTTGAAATTTGAATGAAATTACACAAAAAAAGATTTGGTACTCAATTCGATTTCGGACATGAGTAATCGAAAAATAAAAACTTAGTATCTTTTAAAATCTTGAACTTGAATATGACGCTACCAATAATTGTACTAATCCAATCTACATATGTCTCTATCAATTAGTACTAGTTGAAAAAAAGTAGTACTAGCTGAAATGAAAAAAAAAACAAAATTCCCATATTTTTAGTTACTTTGATGAGAAATTAAAAACAAAAAAATAATAATAAATAAAAAATAATAAGTATCCCCTCGAGAATAAAAAGAAAATTGTGCTATTTGTCCCCCTTTCAAGGAGATATGAGTTGAGATATGAGTTGATGCATTTTTTATTATTGGATTTGGATACGTCGGGACTGATGGGGATCGAACCCGTAACTTCCACCTTGATAGGGCAGTGCTCTGACCAATTGAACTACAATCCCGGGTAAATGCAATGCAATAAAGTGTATAGCATACATATTCTTATGATTTCACTTTTTATTTAGATGGAATCACCGCCTTGTAACAAAAGCGGGAGCGATATATTGATATTAACATGAATATACATTTTAGTGATAAAAGAAATAGGGATTACTAGTCATCTTTTCATTATTTCAAATTAAAGTATAATAAAAAAAATCTTTCAATGAAAAAAAAACTCTTTTTTCTTTACATTACTCTTTTTCTTAGACTTTATGCTTACAAATCCTGATCTGAATCTAGATCATTAGCAAGATCCAAATTTAAGAGAAAAAAAATAAATAAAGCAAATAAAATAAAGAACAAGTAGAGATATATCCGAAATTTTTACTTTTTTCCGTATCAGACATTTCGAGAGAACAAGGGGTTTATATCATTTCATGGTAGATCAGTGAATTATTGGGCCAAGCTGGATTTGAACCAATGTAGACATATTGCCAACGAATTTACAGTCCATCCCCATTAACCACTCGGGCATCAACCCAAGAAGAATCAATTTCAGACTTATTAATAAAATAATCCACTTCCTTTCGTAATACCGTATCCCTAAGGGAAGTCGAATCTCCATTACCTCCTTGAAAGAGAGATGTCCTAAACCACTAAACGATGGGGGCACATTTTCTCGACCGACAACATAACATATCGTCTTTCAAGATTCCATAGAATTTCTTGATTCTTATATTCATGAAACATTCATTCTAATCGCCACTATCCATTATACGCCATTATCAATTATAATTAATATAATTCATATATATTTTAAGTTTTTATTTAATTATTATATTAATTATATTCTATTAGATATTATAATTAGAAGAATTAGAATATATAATTTAAAATATGTATTAATTGAATAATTTATATTTTAACTATTCTAAGATAAACTTTGTAATTAGAAATAAAATAATAAAAAAATAATATAAAATAAATAAAAAAATCGGTTCACGAAAGATTCTTTCATGGAATGGTTAATCTGCCAGAAAGCTAGAATATTGAGTTAAACCTCATTTCTTTCACGTTCGTTCATTAATTCACTGATTGTTAAGATAAATAAGCATATATCAATCAAATGAATTTCGTTATGATGGGGGTTAGTCAGGTTCGGCCTTGAAAAATTCATAGATCTATGTTATCCGCATAGCGGCTCATTTAAGAGGAATTGAACCAAATGGGCCCTCTTAACTCAGTGGCAGAGTAACGCCATGGTAAGGCATAAGTCATCGGTTCAAATTCAATTAGGGGCTTTGGCCTTTTTGCAGTAGTATTCATATTTGAAGTAGGACTAAAAGTTGATTTTTGTAATAACAAAAGTAAGAAACTTTATAATTAGAATTAATTCTAAAATTAAAAAAAAAATTTCTAAATTAACATTAGATTAGAGATTAGAATGATTTATTTTATAATATTCTAATTTATAATTATTTTATATTATAATATTTTATTTTATAATATTCTAATTTAAAATTTATAATTATTATATATCATAATATATTTTATTTTATAAGATATTCTATTTTTCTTATATTCCATATTATATTTTTTTAGAATATATTTTTTCTATATTATTTTATATTATAATATTAGAATATATTATAAATAATATAATAATATTACAATATTTATAGTATTAGTATATTTTATATAGTTTATGTATATTTTATATGTTTTATAGTCATTTTATTTTTTATATATATTTATATTTTATTTTATATATATTATATATATATAATTATAAATCGGGTTATGTTATAAAGTTGAACATTTGTTTATTAGTTTATTATATAATAAAAAATTGGCTCTTAAATCGCCAAATTTTCTTATTTTCCATTATTCCAATTAAATCAATTGTAAAGATTAGATTAGAAATCAATAAAAAAAGGTAAGTGGACCTAACCTATTGCATCATGACTATATATACTATTCTGATATTCAAATTCGATATAGATGAAATTGAAAGAGTAACTCTGCTTTTTCTTTCATTTTCATATTTCTTTTTTTTTACTTCGAAAAAAATCTGTCGATATTTCTGATTAAATCTTCTTGTTCCTAGTTATTCTATAGGAATAAATCACTATTCCCCTCATTCATAGAAAAGTTTATTCAAAGTCATAACATAAGACATAGAAAAAACTTTTGAAATATCTTTCTTTGATTCCCGAACCCAAAATCAATTTATATTGATATTTATACTTATATATATAAGATTTATATATTTATATATAATAAGATTGATATATCTATCAGATCATTGCTTCGTATACCAAATATTTTCATATTGATACATACAATAATTTTTCCCACAATGTTAGAATAGTGTGAGAAAAATACTTTCATTTTAAAATACTTTCACTTCCATTTAAAGTTTTCTATTTTAATATTGTATTGATTATTCATTTAATATTGTAATAATAGGAAAATTAATTCTTTTTCTTCTGGATAGAAAGTAAATAGAAAAAACATTTGAAGCATCTTGACCTACGAGATATTATGGGGTTTTCTTTTTATCTGAAGGAAAAAGAAATAGAAAAAAAGGAAATATAAGAAAGATGACGAGAAAGAATAAATTATAAAATTATAAAATATAGGATACTATAACCGTTTAATGCACATAAAAATTTAAAGAAATTGATTTTTATAAATCTCATGAACAAGATTAGTTTGATAGAATGCGAGACGTAAGTCTGAGGATCAACTAGTAAAGAGAGGGGGATCACTTGTTCCTCGAACAATTCTTTCAAAAAATTCATGGTTCATATGGTTATTAAGACTATAAGAAAGAATAACCGAATTGAATTCATGAATTTACCTAAGTCGGGTTATGGGCTGATAAATAATTTTTTTTCGAAACCCATTAGAAATTCGAAGGGTTAGTGTACGAAAAATAAAATCATACATAAATGATAGAAGCTTTAAAGGCCCTAAAAATGCAATTAGGTGTTCGAAAATGGTTGACGTAGTTGAATAGGAGGATCACTATGACTATAGCCCTTGGTAAATTTACCAAAGACGAAAAATGATTTATTTGATATTATGGATGACTGGTTACGAAGGGACCATTTAATTTTTGTAGGTTGGTCCGATCTATTGCTATTTCCTTGTGCCTATTTCTCCTTAGGGGTTGGTTCACTGGTACAACCTTTGTAACCTCATGGTATACCCATGGATTGGCCAATTCTTATTTGGAAGGCTGTAACTTTTTAACCGTCACAGTTTCTACTCCTGCTAATAGTTTAGGACATTCTTTGTTATTACTATGGTGTCCTGAAGCACAAGGATATTTTATTCGTTGGTGTCAATTAGGCGGTCTGTGGACTTTTGTTGCTCTTCATGGCGCTTTTGAACTAATAGGCTTTATGTTATGTCAATTTGAACTGGCTCGATCCGTGCAATTATGACCTTATAATGCAATCACATTCTTTGGTCCAATTGCTATTTTAGTTTATGTATTCCTGATTTATCCACTAGGTCAATCTGGTTGGTTTTTTGCACCTAGTTTTGGTGTAGCAGCTATATTTCGATTCATCCTCTTTTTCCAAGGGTTTCATAACTGGACACTAAACCCATTTCATATGATGGGAGTTGCCAGCGTATTGGGTGCTGCTCTAGTATGCAATATTCATGATGCTACTGTGGAAAATACTTTATTTGAAGATGGTGATGGTGCCAATACATTCTGTGGTTTTAACCCAACTTAAGCCGAAGAAACTTATTCAATGGTCACCGCTAACCACTTTTGGTCCCAAATCTTTGGGGTTGCTTTTTTCAATAAACATTGGTTACATTTCTTTATGTTATTTATACCAGTAACCGATTTATGGATGAGCGCTCATGGAGTAGTCGGTCTTTCTCTGAATCTACACGCCTATGACTTTGTTTCTTAGGAAATTCGTGCAGCAGAAGATCCTAAATTTAAGACTTTCTACACTAAAAATATTCTCTTAAACGAAGGTATTCGTGCTTGGATGGTGGCTTAAGATCAACCTCATGAAAACCTTATATTCCCTGAGGAGGTTCTAGCACATGGAAATGCTCTTTAATGGAACTTTATCTTTAGCCGGTCGTGATCAAGAAACCACCGATTTTGCTTGGTGGGCTGGTAATGCCCGACTTATCAATTTACTCAATAAACTTCTGGGAGCTCATGTAGCCCATGCTGGATTAATCGTATTCTTGGCCGGAGCAATGAATCTATTTGAAGTGGCTCATTTCATACCGGAGAAGCCAATGTATGAACAAGGATTAATTTTACTTCCCCACCTAGCTACTCTAGATTGGGGGTAGGTCCTGGTGGGGAAGTTATAGATATCTTTCCATACTTTTATATCCGGTGTACTTCACTTAATTTTCTCTACAGTATTGGGCTTTGGTGGCATTTATCATGCATTTCTGGGTCCTGAGACTCTTGAAGAATCTTTTCCATCTTTTGGTTATGTATGGAAAGATAGAAATAAAATGACAACAATTTTAGGTTTTCACTTAATCTTGCTAGGTATAGGAGATTTTCTTCTAGTATTCAAGGTTCTTTATTTTGGAGGCGTATATGGTACCTGGGCTCCGGGGGGAGATGTAAGAAAAATTACCAACTTGACCCTTAGCCCAAGTGTTATTTTTGTTTATTTACTAAAATCTCCTTTTGGGGGAGAAGGGTGGATTGTTAGTGTGGATGATTTGGAAGATATAATTGCAGGACATGTATGGTTAGGTTCTATTTGTATACTTGGTGGAATCTGGAATATTTTAACCAAACCCTTTGCGTGGGCATGCCATGCACTTGTATGGTCTGGAGAGGCTTACTTATCTTATAGTTTAGGTGCTTTATCCATTTTTGGTTTATTTGCTTATTGCTTTGTCTGGTTCAATAATACCGCTTATCTTAGTGAGTTTTACGGGCCTACTAAACCAAAAGCTTCTCAAGCTCAAGCTTTTACATTTCTAGTTAGAGATCAATGTCTTGGGGCTAACGTGGGATCCGCTCAAGGACCTACCGGGTTAGGTAAATATTTACTGCGTTTGCCTACTGGAGAAGTTATTTTTAGGGGAGAAACTATTCATTTTGGGGATTTGCATGCTCATTGGTTAGAACCCCTAAGAGGTCAAAATGGTTTGGACTTGAGTAGGTTGAAAAAAGACATACCACCTTGGCAAGAACACCGGTTCGCGTAATGTATGACCCATGCTCCTTTAGGTTCCTTAAATTTTGTAGGTGGCATAGCTACCGAGATAAATGCAGTTAATTATGTATCTCCTAGAAGTTGGTTAGCTACCTATCATTTTGTTTTAGGTTTCTTCCTATTTGTAGGTCATTTATAGCACGCGAGAAGGGCTCGTGCAATTGCAGCAGGATTTGAAAAAGGAATTGGTCATGATTTTGAGTCGGTTCTTTCCATGACTATTGTTTTCCATTTGGCTGTTTTTGCATTAATTACTACTTTATCAATCTTACTGATTAGTGTACACGTTGTTTTTTCTTCTCCTGATAGTTGGTCGAGTAACAAAAATGTTGTATTTTTCGGTACATCATTGTGGATTGGATTAGTCTTTCTGGTAGGTATCCTTAATCCTCTTATCTCTTGAACCTATTTGTTCTCAATACAAAAATGAAATTAAAATGACCCCTCCCCCGAACTCTTTGGGTTTGCGGACCATATTAAAATTTAATATAAGTTCCCAAAATACAAATAAAGAAAACAAAAAATTAGAGGGAGGGGTCAAACTTTTTTTTTAATTTGTAAATCGAATTAACTGTAAAATGAAGTCTAATGGGATATAAAAAATAAAAATTCTTAGAATTCGAAATGAATCTATTAATTATAATCTATTATATAGAAATAGAATATTAGATAGAAATAGAAAATGTTATAGTTATAAAGAATATATAATCTAATAATTAGAATTTATTATAATCTAATAATAATTAATATGATAATAAAATAATAGAAAATAGATATTTTTTCTATTAAAAAATTTATTATAATATTATAATAAATAATATTAATATTAAAATAGTCAATTTAGAAGTAAATAATATAGTTAATCTTATTAGTTAATATAGTAATATTCTTTATATTATATAATAATAATATAATTATATTAATAGTATAATTTGTATACTTTTTTGTATAATTTTTTTTGGTATAATTATGACATAATATTAAAAAAATAAGAATTGTCTTGAAAAAAATATCTAGCATAGTTGTTCATAAATAGGATTGTGTATCAAAAACGAAAAAAATGTGAATATGGATATAGTCGAATGGTAAATTTTCTCTTTGCCAAGGAGAAGACGCGGGTTGGATTCCCGCTATCCGCCCAAGATAATTTATTTAATAGGATAAAGGATTCAATATATTTGACCATGCTAGTATAGTGATTCTATCTTCTATCTTTTTTTCTTTCCTCCCATATTATTAGTTAATTAGGGACAACTCTAAATTTTTTTGTAAAAAAATTTTGGGGAGATGGGATTTAAACCCGTGACTTAAAGGTTATAAGCCTTGTGAGCTACCAAGCTGCTCTACCCTGCGTGATAAAGAGAAGAACTGGGAACTAATCTACTAGATATGAATAAACATAGAAATAAAAAGCAAAACAAAAGTCATACGGAAGTAAAACTTAATTTCTTCCTAAAACGGTATTTATGTTTTCAATTAAGGTGGAATGGTTCTTTAAATCAAAAATTAATCAATAATATCAAAGTATATTGTCTCTTGCTTAGACTGATAAATCCATGAGAAATTATTATATCTTCTATTCAAAGGCAAGAAATAAGTCTGAATATTCTGATGGTTCAGAATGATTTAACTCTTACAGAATTGATGAAAAAGGAAATATTGATTATCAAACCTGTCCGTCTGGCGATAAAAATGATGGACAATTTATTTTGTATCAAACGATAGGTATCTTATTAGTTCATAAGAACAAACAAGAAATTAATAAAAAATATAGAGAAAATTTCTATGTTAATAAAAAGAATTTTACCGAATCTATTGAAAGACATTCTAATATAATTGGAAATAGAGACAAAAATGGTTATGATTTACTTGTTTCGGAAAAATATTTTATCCCCTTTTCTTTCAATTTAAAAAATACAAATGATATTCATATAAATACAAAAATTTTCAATGGCAAAAACATAAAAAAATGTTAGTCCTGTTGTGGATAAAACAAAACATTTTGATAGAGAAAAAAATAAACTAATTAAATTAAATTTTTTTCTTTGGTCCAATTTTCGATTAGAAGATTTAGCTTGTATGAATCGCTATTGGTTCGATACTAATAATGCCAGTCGATTTAGTATGGTAAGAATATATATATATATATATATATATATCTGCAGTTGAAATTTTAGTAATAGTGAATTTTTCATATATATCTTATAACATATATGATCTAGTATATGAAAATAAGGAGATAAATGCACCATTCTTTTACATTCAATATTCAATTCAGGTACATGAAATGCAATCATGTATCAATTAGATCTAGAAATGAATCAATGGGATTTTTTTACTTTTAATTTTAGGTAGAATTGTTTTTTATTTTTAATAAGCGGAGAAATAGACTACCCTTAAAAATTCAAAATTGGATTGATTAATGATAAATTTTATTTGACAAAATTTTGAATTACTAAGAAAGTAAAGATTTTTGTGTATACTAAATGAAAATGAACTGACGTTATTATATATTAATATTAATACATTATTAATATTAATACATTTATTATTACTGATCAATAAAAAATATCTTAAACTAAAAACGGGAGGGTTTATGGTAAGAAATTCATTCATTTCAGTTAGTTCACAAGAAGAAAAAGACAAAAACAAGGGATCTGTTGAATTTCAAATAGTAAGTTTCACTAATAAGATACGAAGACTTACTTTGCATTTGGAATTGCATAGAGAAGACTATTTATGTTAGAGAGGTTTGTAAAAAATTTTAGGAAAACGTCAATGACTGTTGTCTTATTTAGAAAAGAAAAATAGAGTACGTTATAAAGAATTAATTAGTCGGTTGGATATGCAGAAGTCAAAAACTCGTTAATTCGAAGAGTTTTGCTTTTGTTAAATTATTTGATTTATTAGATCTTGAGATGAACTTCTTTTTGTTTTCATTAATTTGTGGAATGGAATAATGGATCGAGGAAACCTCTATGAATGTACCAGCTACACGAAAAGACTTATGATAGTCAATATGGGTCCCCACCACCCATCAATGCATGGTGTTCTTTGACTCATCGTTACTCTAGACGGTGAGGATGTTATTGACTATGAACTAATATTAGGTTATTTACACAGAGGAATGGAAAAAATTGCGGAAAATCAAAAAATTATACAATATTTACCCTATGTAACACGATGGGATTATTTGACTACTATGTTTACAGAAGCAATAACAGTAATTGGTCCCAAACTTTTAGGAAATATTCAAGTGCCTAAAAGAGCTGGCTATATCAGAGTAATTATGTTGGAATTAAGTCGTATAGCTTCTCATTTGTTATGGCTTGGCCCTTTTATGGCAGATATTGGCATACAAACTCCTTTCTTCTATATATTTAGAGAGAGAGAGAGAGTTAATATATGATTTATCGGGGCGATAGCGGCTGATCAACCTCATGGTTGGATAGATAAATGTTTGGATTTTTGTGATTATATTTTAACTGGAGTTGTTGAATATCAAAAACTTATTACACGAAATCCTATTTTTTTAGAACGAGTTGAAGGAGTAGGTATTGTTGGTGTAGAGGAAGTAATAAATTGGGTTTTATCGGGACCAATGCTACGAGCTTTTGGAGTACAATGGGATCTTCGTAAAGTTGATCATTATGAGTGTTATGATGAATTTGATTGGGAAGTCTAATGGAAAAAAGAAGGAGATTCATTAGCTTGTTATTTAGTCAGAATTGGTGAAATGCTGGATTCTATAAAAATTATTCAACAGGCTCTAAAAGGAATTCCAGGTGGTCCCTATGAGAATTTAGAAACTCGTCGTTTTGATAGAGAAAAGAATCTAGAATGGAATGATTTTGAATATTGATTCATTAGTAATAAAACCTCTCCTACTTTTGAATTACCGAAACAAGAACTTTATGTGAGAGTTGAAGCCCCAAAAGGAGATTTGGGAATTTTTTTGATAGGAGATCAGAGTGGTTTTCCTTGGAGATGGAAAATCCGCTCACCGAGTTTTATCAACTTGCAAATTATTCCTGAATTAGTCAAAAGAATGAAATTTGGCGATATTATAACACTGCTAGGTAGTATAGATATCATTATAGGAGAAGTTGATCGTTGAAATGATAATTGATACAACAGAAGTACAAGCAATCAATTCTTTTTCTAGGTTAGAATACTTAAATGAGGCCTATGGAATTATATGGGTCTTTGTCCCTATTTTGAATCTTGTATTGGGAATCACGATAGGAATACTAGTAATTATATGGTTAGAAAGAGAAATATCTGAAGGGATACAACAACGTATTAGGCCTAAATATGCAGGTTCTTTAGGAGTTCTTCAAGCTCTAATGGATGGGACAAAACTACTTTTCAAAGAGAATCTTTTTCCATCTAGGTGGGATACTCATTTATTCAGTATTGAACCATCCATAGTAGTCATATCAACTCTATTAAGCTATTGAGTAATTCTTTTTGGGTATCACTTTGTTTTAACTGATCTAAATATTGGTGTTTTTTTATGGATTGCCATTTCAAGTATTGCTCCCATTGGACTTCTTATGTCAGGATATGGATCAAATAATAAATATTCCTTTTTAGGTGGCCTACACAATCGATTAGTTATGAAATAACATTAACTCTTTTGTGTGTTATCCATATCTCTACGTGCGATTCATTAAAATGCAAACTTTTCGCTATTCCTTTCTTTTTAGGAAGAAGGCAAAATGAATTGATTAGATATCCTCATTTTTTATTCATCATTTTGGTTGATGAATGAAATTGGATAGTTATATGAGTGAAAAAAAAAACCTTTGAGAAATAAATAGAAGAAAAGAAGACTGTTTGCCCCAAGATTGGTTGATTAGTCATCCTAGCTTGAAGCAGGCTTAAAAGATCAACTTTATTGAGTTATCATTATCATTTATAGGTATTCTCGATAGGTATTACTATAATGCTAACAGGTGATTGAGCAAAAATAAGTGGATGGTTAGGAACACTAAGATACACAAAGGATTTGTAATAGAGATTTTTCAAATTATCAAAAAAGATATTTCGAAAAAAAAGTATATTAATTGGGGCTTTAAGTTGGTAGAAATGATCAGGCAGTACTCCCCATGATTCCGATCCAGAGTATGCTCCTACCCACCAATTAAAGAAATGACTATCCAAAATGAAATAATCCTTTCCTTTTTTTAATCCCCTTTTTTGTTTTTTCAGAAACAAGAATAGGAATGAAAAAAACAAAAGAATCGAATTACAATATAAAAATCAATCTTTTTTATTCTTTTTTCCTATATCGATATTCATAGAGATAGAATTCGTGTCATAATTTGTAATATATAATTTTTGTAATCGAAAACGATAGGTTGAAATATCTATTAGTATTTTGACAAGTAACTTTACAAAGAGTATTTTATTGAAGGATTTAAGTTATTACTCAAGAAATAAAAATTGAAATTATTAAAGGATGAGATCAATTCTGAAGTACTTTTTCATTTTTATTATTATAACAGATAGAATTTCATTACTTGAATTTGGGAACGTCGATAGGTTTGATTTTATTTTGATCTAATTTATTCTACAAATATATCAATATAAATAATACAACCTGGTCCTTAAATTTATTTATGGCCTTCGAGGAGCCGTATGAGGTGAGAATCTCATGTACAGTTCTGTAATAGCGATGGGAACAGTGATGTTAGCAACGACTATGATTATCTAATAGTTCAAGTACAGTTGATATAGTTGAGGCACAATCAAAATCTGGTTTTTGGGGGTGGAATTTGTGGCGTCAAACTATAGGATTTATCATTTTTTTATTTCTTCTCTAGCAGAATGTGAGAGATTACCTTTTGATTTACCAGAAGCAGAAGAAGAATTAGTACCAGGTTATCAAACTGAATATTTGGGGATCAAATTTGGTTTATTTTATATTGTTTCCCATCTAAACTTATTAGTTGCTTCATTATTTTATGGCAACTATGTTGAGTATTGTCCAACAAATTGTTTATCAATGACTGAAGAATATGAGCTCTCTACTTATAATCGTCACAAATTGAATTATAATCAAATTGCATTGGGCCATTTACCAATGTCAGTAGTTGACGATTATACAATTTGAACAATTTTGAATTCAACTAAAAAAAATGGATAAACCACTTTGATTCATTAAAAAGTACAATTATTAAACTCAAATTAAAATTATGTTTTGATCAAAAGGTATGGAACGAGGTTTCTTTCATTTTTCTTGGTCAATAACTATAAAAATTTTAAATTCCTACTATTGATTTGATTGATGAAAATTGCATCATAACTTAACTTAATGTGGATTGACAATCTATATCTATTAATAAATCTAGTATCTAGAATTCTATCCATAATTATTTCGAAAATGAAAATGAAATTTAAAATGCCCTTTTTGAGAAAGAATGAAATGAAATTAGTGCAATTGCATTACGTATAGTAATTAAATTATTTATAATTATTTTCAACACCCCTTAGTCAATTAAGAGCCTATATCTATATATATAGGTATAAAATATATAATTATTATAGGTATAAAATAAAATATATAATTATAATATAAAATAAAATAAAAATTTTCCCGATCAGGTCAATACGGTCATGAAAAAATAATTCAATTTTTTATCTCTTATTTTATGTGTAATGGATTTGCTTGGAGTAATACATGATTTTCTTTTGGTTTTTCTGGGATTAGGTCTTATATTAGGAGGTTTAGGAGTAGTATTATTTACCAACCCAATTTATTCTGCGTTTCATTGGGATTCATTCTTATTTGTATATCTTTATTTTAAATTTTAGCAAACTCTCATTTTGTAGCTGCTGCACAGCTCCTTATATATGTGGGGCCTATAAATATTTTAATTCTATTTGCCATAATGTTCATGAATGGTTCAAAATATTACAAAGATTTAAATCTTTAGACTGTTAGAAATGGGGTTACTTCTTTAGTTTGTACAAGCATTTTTGTTGCATTAATTATTATTATTCCAGATATGTCATGGTACAAGATTATTTGGACTACAAGAACAAATTAGATTATAGAACAAGATTTAATAAGTAATGGTCAACAAATTAGAATTCATTTATCAACGGATTTTTTTTCTTCCATTTGAATTCATTTTAATAATTCTTTTAATTGCTTTGATAGGTGCAATTACTGTGGCTCGGTAGTAATAAATCTTTAGAATTAGTAATCGAAATCCAAATTAAAACTATTTTCTATGTTATCACATCTATTTTCCCTAAATTCTATTTAAATATTATTTATAATTTAGGTATAAATTCTTTTATTTGATTTATTATCCATATATTTCGTTGTTCTGTACTTGTGATATTCTTATTCTAGTCAATGTAATTAGTTGATGTTGAATTGTTGGTCATATTGAAATAAATCAAAATTGATAAGGAGTTCATCAATAATGCTCGAACATGTACTTGTTTTGAGTGCCTATTTATTTTCTATCGGTATCTATGGATTGATCATGAGTCGAAATATGGTTAGAGCCCCTATATGTATTAAACTTATAATGAATGTCGTTAATATAAATTTCGTAACATTTTCTGATTTTTTTGATAGTTGCCAGTTGAAAGGAAATATTTTTTCAATTTTTGTTATAGCTATCGCAGCTGCTGAAGCAGCTATTGGGCCGGCTATTGTTTCGTCAATTTATTGTAATAGAAAATCCACTCATATCAATCAATTGAATTTGTTGAATAAGTAGTATTAATAGTATAGAATATAATTTTTGTATTCATTAATTCGAGTTTCCATGTATGATACGTAAGTTATCTGATCATGTTTGTGAAAATGTAAAAAATTAAAGTATCTTGGCTCCATCTCATGAGTTGATTCAGAATTGAATAGAAAACTTCTAGTGAATCATTGATTCATCTGGTGTATAAATATATGATGATTCATTTAGAAATTTACTAGATTGAAATTTTATGACGTTAAAAAAATTAGAAATTCAATGTCACATTCAGTAAAAATTTATGATACATGTATAGGGTGTACTCAATGTGTCCGAGCCTGCCATACAGATGTATTAGAAATGATACCTTGGGATGGATGTAAATCCAAGCAAATTGCTTTCGCTCCAAGAATAGAAGATTGTGTCAGTTGTAAGAGATGTGAATCCGCCTATCCAATAGATTTCTTAAGTGTTCGAGTTTATTTATGGCATGAAACAACTCGAAGCATGGGTCTAGCTTATTGATATTTTCCAAAAAAATCCACTTGAATACATTTGATTTTTTGTTTATCAACAAAAACCCGTACTCAAAAAAAATAATAAAAATATATATATTATGTTTTCTAGCACGGGTTTTTCTAGTCCAAGTGTATCTTATCTTGTCTTTACCACAAATTCTTTTCCTTGGTTAACAGTAGTTGTAGTTTTACCAATATCCGTGGGTTTATTAATTTTCCTTTTCCCCCATAGAGGAAATAAGGTAATCAAGTGGTATATCCATATCCCAATTCCATTCATTTAATATCCCCTTTCCTTTGGTGTCATTGATATAAGAGATGTCGTTTCTATTCTATCTCTATCTATTTCTATATTCTATTTCTATATATATGGAAAGTTTAAAAATCATCATATAATAATCCATAAATTGTAATAGAAAAGAAAAAGGGAGATTTGTGATGATTTTTAAATCTTTTATACTAGGCAATCTAGTATCCTTATGCATGAAGATACTCAATTCGGTTCATTATGGTCGGACTCTATTATGGATTTCTGACCACATTCTCCATGAGGCCCTCTTATCTCTTCCTTCTCCGAGCTCGGGTTATAGAAGAAGGAAAATAAGGAACTGAGAAGAAAGTATCAGCAACAACAGGTTTTATTACGGAACATCTCATGATGTTCATATCGATCTATTATGCGCCTCTGCATCTAGCATTTGGTAGACCTCATACAATAATTGTCCTAGCTCTACCCTATCTTTTGGTTCATTTCTTCTAGAACAATCACAAATACTTTTTTGATTATGGATCTAATACCAGAAATTCAATGCGTAATCTTAGCATTCAATTTGTATTCCTGAATACTCTCATTTTTAAATTATTCAACCATTTCATTTTACCAAGTTCAATGTTAGTAAGATTAGTCAACATTTATATGTTTCGATGCAATAACAAGATGTTATTTGTAACAAGTATTTTTATTGGTTGGTTAATTGGTCACATTTTATTCATGAAATGGGTTGGATCGATATTAGTTTGGATACAGCAAAATAATTCTATTTGATCTAATGTACTTTTTCGATCTAATAAGTACCTTGTGTTAGAATTGAGAAATTCTATGGCTCGAATCTTTAGTATTCTCTTATGTATTACCTGTTTCAACTTTTTAGGCAAAATACCGTCACCCATTTTTTACTAAGAAACTAAAAGAAACCTCAGAAACGAAGGAAGAAACAAATGTAGAAATAGAAATAACTTTCGAAATGAAGGGGACTAAATATGAACAAGAGGGATCCATCCAAGAAGATCCTTCTTCTTCCCTTTTTTTGGAAGAAAAGGAGGATCCGGACAAAATCGACGAAACAGAAGCGAAAGAGATCCAAATGAATGGAAAGGAAAAAACAAAGGATGAATTCTATTTTCACTTTAAAGAGACATGCTATAAAAATAGACCACTTTACGAAACTTTTTATCTGGATGGGAATGAACAAAATTCAAAGTTAGAAATATTGATAGATAAAAAAAAATAAAGACCTTTTATGGTTTGAAAAACCTCTTATAACTATTCTTTTTGACTCGAAATGTTGGAATCATCCATTTCGATATATAAAAAATGATCAGTTTGTGAATCCTTTAAGAAAAGAAATGGCACAATTTTTTTTATACATTTCAAAGTGATGGTAAAGAAAGAATATCTTTTACATATCCGCCCAGTTTATCCACTTTTTTGGAAATGATACAAAGAAAGATGTCTCTATTCCTAACAGAAAAATTATCCTATGATGAATTGTATAATCATTGGAATTATAAGAATGAACAAAAAAAGAAAAATCTAAGTAATGAATTTATAAACAGAGTCCAAGCTCTAGATAAGAGATATCTTGATGTGAAAATACTTGAAAAAAAAAACTAGATTGTGTAATGATAAAACAAAAAAAGAATACTTACCTGAAGCATATGATCCCTTATTCAGCGGATCCTATCGTGGAAAAATACAAATTTTTTTCACCCTCAATCCTAAATAAAACTTCCTGAAAAAATTCCATAGAGATGGTTTGGATAAATAGAATTTATCTTCTTATTCTTATTACTAATTATCAAGAATTTGAAGCAAAAGGAGATTTATTAAATACTAATAACAAATCATTTTCAATAGAAATTGCTTATTTCTTAAACTTAATTAATGAATTTGCTGGAAAATCAAGATCAAGTTTCAATTTTAAGAGACTATTTTTTCCGAGATCGCAATGAAGACAAAATGGATTTAGAAAATCAAATACAAATTTTAAAATTTTTATTTGATACAGTTATAGTGAATCAAAAAAATAAAACACGTAGAAAACATTCTACTGGACTAAAAGAAATAAGTAAACAAGTTCCTCGATGGTCACACAAATTAATTGACGCTTTGGAACAAGAAGAGGGCGAAGATGAAGAAAGCATGATGCGGAAGATTATGAAATTTATTCACGAAAAGCCAAACGTATAGTATTTTTGCTGATAATCAACAAAATAATGATACTTATAATAATACTAAGGATACAACGAATTATTACCAAATAGATGAAGTGACTTTGATACATTATTCACAACAATTGAACTTTCATCGAGACATAATAAAAGGATCTATGTGAGCACAAAGATGCAAAATAACTATTTTGGAACCGTTTCAAGCAAATACGCATTCTCCTTTTTTTTGGACGGAATAGGAATATCTCTTTTTTTTTCTTTTGATATTTCCGAACTGATGAAAACAATGTTTATAAATTGGATGTGTAAAAACATAGAATTTACAATTTCGGATTATACTTATACAAAAAAAAACAAAAGAAAGTAAGAAAAAAAGAAGAGGACAAAAGAGAAGACGACAATAGAAAGGAAAAAGCTCATATAAAAATAGTCCAAGCTTGGGATAGCAGTCTTTTTGTTTAAGTAATAAGAGGTTGTGTTTTAGTAACCCACTCGATTCTTAGAAAATATATTCTATTACCCTCATTAATAATAACTAAAAATATCATTCATATACTATTTTTTCAAATTCCCGAATGGTCCGAGGATTTAAAGGATTGCCATAGAGAAATGCATGTTAAATGTACCTATAATGGAGTTCAATTATCAGAAAAAGAATTTCCCTAAAACTGGTTAACAAATGGGATTCAAATAAAGATCCTATTTCCTTTTCGTCTAAAATCTTGGCACAGATCTAAGTCAAAATTCTCGCATAAAGATCTAACGAAAAAGACAACACAAAAAAAGGATTTTTGTTTTTTAACAGTTTGGGGAATGGAAACGAAACTGCCTTTTGGTTCTCCCCGAAAACGGCCTTCACTTTTTGAACCCATCTTTAAAAAACTCAAAAAAAATTAGAAAGATGAAAAAAATGGTTTTTGAATTCTAACAATTTTAGAAGAAAGAAGAAATTTATTTTGAAATTTCTCAAAAGAACAAAAACATTTTTTTCCAAAAGAAAGAATAAAGAAACTTTCAAAATCAAAAAGAAATCCAATTTTTTATCGGGATTTAGAGAAGTAGATAAATTAAATGAAACTAAAAACGAAAAAGATTCAATAATCAATAACAATAATAGGACTATTCATAAATTGTCCACCCCAATTCGATCTATTCCTTAGACAAATTATTCACTAGTAGAATAAATGAAAGATCTTTCAGCTAGGAGAAAGAAAATCATAAATCAAATAGAAGACATTACAAAAGAAAAGGAAAATAAAATTATAACCTCAAAAGTAACTATTAGTCCTAACAAAATAAGTTATAATGCTAAAAAATTAAAATCATCAAAAAATATTTCGCACATATTAAAAATAAGAAATGCTTGATTAGCACGTAAATTCCACTTTTTACAAAAATTTTGATTGAAAAAATATACATAGATATCTTTTTAGGTATCATTAATATTCCGAGGATCAATGCACAATTTTTTCTTGAATCAACGAAAAAAATTCTTATTAAATGCATTTACAATGATGAAAAAAAATCACAAAAACATTGATAAAACAAATCAAAATAAAATTCACTTTATTTCGATTATAAAAAAGTTAAGAAATACCACTGTTTTTAATAAGAATTCATAGATTTTTGTGACATATCTTCCTTATCACAAGCGTATGTATTTTACAAATTATCACAAATCCCAATCCTTAACTTATATAAGTTAAGATCTATCTTTCAATACCACAGTCTTTTGCTTAAAAATGAAATAAAGGATTATTTTAGAGTCCAAGGACTGTTTAATTCTAAATTAAAAGATAATAATTTTCGAAATTCTATAATGAATCAATGGAAAAACTGGTTAAGAAGTTATTATCAATATAAATACAATTTATCTCAGATTATATGGTATAGATTAATATCACAAAAATGGCGAAATAGAATCTATCAACACCATACAGTCCAAAATAAAAAATTAAACAAATGGAATTTATATGAAAATGACCAAGTAATTCATTATGAAAAAAATGATTTTGATGCAGACTCATTACCAAATCAAAAAGATAATTTTAAATTTAAAAAACACTATAGATATAATTTTTTATCATATAAATGTATTAATTATGAAAATAAGAAGGACTTTTTTATTTTCGGATCGCCATTCCAAGTAACTAATAAAGAAAATATTCCTTATAATTGCAACACAAATAAAAGCAAATTATTTGACATGTTATAAGGTATTCCTATCAATAATTACTTAGCAAAAGATGATCTTATCGAAATAGAGAAAAGCCCGGATAGAAAATATTTTGATTGGAGAATTCTTAATTTATGTCTTAGAAATAAGGTCGATATTGAGTCCTAGATCGATAATGCAAGTAAAGATAAAAAAAATACTAAGACTACAACTAATAAGTATCAACTAATTAATAAAATTGATAAGAAAAATATTTCTTTTCTTACAATTCACCAAAATCAAGAAGTCAATTCATCAAACCAACCCTTCCCCTTTTTTGATTGGATGGGAATGAATGAAGAAATACAAAATCGTCTCATATCCAATTTCAATTTTGAACTTTGGTTCTTTCGAAAATTTGCGACACTTTACAACAAATATAAGATAAAACCATGGACAATACCCATTGAATTTCTTCTTTTAAATTTTCATTTCTATAAAAATGTTAGTAAAAATACTAAAATCAACGGGAAGAAAAATGGCAACCTTTTTCTATCTATATCATCGAATTAAAAAAATTATTGAATTAGAGAATCAATATTTTTTATTCTTTTTTCCTATATCGATATTCATAGAGATAGAATTCGTGTCATAATTCGTAATATATAATTTTCGTAATCGAAAACGATAGGTTGAAATATCTATTAGTATTTTGACAAGTAATTTTACAAAGAGTATTTTATTGAAGGATTTAAGTTATTACTTAAGAAATAAAAATTGAAATTATTAAAGGATGAGATCAATTTCAAAGTACTTTTTTATTTTTATTATTATAACAGATAGAATTTCATTGCTCGAATTTGGGAACGTTGATAGGTTTGATTTTATTTTGATATGATCTATTCTACAAATATATCAAAATAAATAATACAACCTGGTCCTTAAATTTATTTATGGCCTTTGACGAGCCGTATGAGGTGAGAATCTCATGTACAGTTCTGTAATAGCAATGGGAACAGTGATGTTATCATCGACTATGATTATCTAACAGTTCAAGTACAGTTGATATAGTTGCGGCATAATCAAAATTTGGTTTTTGGGGGTAGAATTTATGGCGTCAACCTATAGGATTTATCATTTTTTTATTTCTTCTCTAACAGAATGTGAGAGATTACCTTTTGATTTACCAAAAGTAGAAGAAGAATTAGTAGCAGGTTATCAAACTGAATATTCGGGGATCAAATTTGTTTTATTTTATATTGCTTCCTATCTAAACTTATTAGTTTCTTCATTATTTGTAACAGTTCTTTACTTGGGCGATTGGAATATCTCTATCCCATATATATTTGTTCCTAAATTTTTTGAAATAAATAACATAAGTGGAGTCTTTGGAACAACAATTGGTATCTTTATTACCTTGGTTAAAACTTATTTGTTCTTGTTCATTCCTATCACAACAAGATGGACTTTACCTAGACTAAGAATGAACCAAATTTTAAATCTTGGAAGGAAATTTTCTTTTACCTATTTCTCTTGGTAATCTATTATTAACAACCTCTCTCCAACTACTTTCACTATAAAAGAATAATAAAAGAATATTTTTCTATATTCATGAGTTGTCTTCAAATCAAATAAGAGAAAAAAAACAAACATAAAATTATTCAAAAAAATTCACGATATGTTTCCCATGGTAACTAGGTTCATGAATTATGGGCAATAAACCATACGAGCGGTAAGGTACATTAGTCAAGGTTTCATAATTACCTTATCCCATGCAAATCGTGTACCTATAACTATTCAATATCCTTATGAAAAATTAATCACATCAGAGCATTTCCGTGGTCGAATCCATTTTGAATTTGATAAATGAATGGCTTGTGAAGTATGTGTTCGTGTATGTCCTATACATCTGCCTATTGTAGATTGGAAATTGGAAACTGACAATTGAAAGAAATAGTTACTAAATTACAATATTGATTTTTGAATCTGTATGTTTTGTGGCAACTGTGCTGAGTATTGTCCAACAAATTATTTATCAATGACTGAATAATATGAGCTCTCTACTTATGATAATCACAAATTGAATTATAATCAAATTGCATTTGGTCGTTTACCAATGTCAGTAGTTGTGTTGGGAATTATCGGTTACATGCATTTCATACATAAGTGAAATTTAAAATTTTTAACAAATATATCTTATCTTGCCATTAATTTACAATATACATATTAATGAGAGTAAGAAAAATCACCTTTGATTTTTGTTGAAGAGTTGATTTTACTTCTTACCGGGTTATCGCAAACCACAGTGTCCAAAATCAAACACCTCCAATGAGTAATCCACACTAGAGAGCGATTGAAAGAACCAACTATTGGGAGAAACAAGGGCTGGCCGAAATCCCTAGATGCTAGCTAGGGAAGGTGGCGGCTAGGGCTTTTGAGTGAGAGAGAAAACTTTTCTCTTAATTGTTTTTTCACTTAACCCTAATTCCTCATCACTTGGATTTTATAGTTAGGTTAAAAATCCAATTTCATAATGAGATTGGGCTCTTTAAAATTGCTGGAGAAATATTAATTGGGCTTCTGGAATTATTTATAATTATTTGGGCTCAATTAAATCCAATTTAAGCTCTTTCACAAAAGACTATGCACAAAACCCACAAACTAGGCCCTTTGTACATATACTTGGATTTAATTACCCAAATGAATTTCAAATCCAATAAAATTAAAAATGTAGGCTCCACAACACTTATGTAACATATTTAATTTATTTTTGTCCAAGAAATATGCCTCTAAGGCATTCTATTTTGGAGTTGGCGTGTGGCCCTTCTTCTAGAGGGCTTCTGTGCCAACTTCACTTCTTTGGGCCTTTATAATTCTTCCAATGGACTTATTAATTATTATATCAGCTCTATATCACTTATAGTTCAATAATAATCAATTATAAAAGATATTATTTCAATTAGGTCTAATTTTACAGAACATTTCAAAAAAGTTCTGCAAACAATTTTACTTGATCATAATTAATTAAACTCTTTAATTAATTATTATCTTATCCACTTCTCTATCCCCATAATAATATCAAATATTATTATCCATGTCATTTTACCATTTTATCCTTTTTCTCTATATGAGTGTGACCTATTGGGTTCCTGTCCATATTGGCAGTATAATATGTAATTGTGAGTTCTATTCAAAACTCACATGATTTAAACTTCTTTAAATCATTTTATGAATCCCTATTGATATTCTTGATACACTATTGTACAAGTCATGATTGGACTCTAGCTAGGCATTATGACTACCCAAATGTCAGGAAAGTCACAGGTTTGACTATACCCTTCCATAGAAACAGTTACCGTGGAATTACTCCTTCCATCACTCTTATCTCAATTAGATTATGAGTATGGATTTCTGTCAACTCATATAAATCCAATTATGTATGTTCTATTAATTTAACTATTGTTCCCAAAATGCCCTTCATGGATCTCTATCCATCTTGGCATATTACTCTGGCCAGAGATTCCCTGAATAAGGCAATTATAGAATCATGCAAGATAACTTCCCTTATTAAATCTGGGATGGTGAATCCTTTGTCAACCACTCAACTATCTTCAAGTAGGTCCTGATATATCCAATCTCCTAACTATGCTCACTCCCAGTTGGAAGTAATTAGTTATGGAGTCAAAATATACCACTTGCTACTTAAGATAACTTTGGTGATCTCAAGTCTAAGGATACTTGCACAACCGCTATGAAGAGATTCCTCAATCACATAGATTTAATATCCATGTGAGGATTCTCTTTACAGGTCTCCAATGAACTTGTTCTTCTAACAAGCATCCACATGTTAGCTTTGATTATCTTCGATAATCACATTTATGAGAACCACTGCTTCAACCATTCAAGAAGCATAACATGTGCTAGTCTGTCCGAATTAACAATATTCTACTTGTTATTCTATGACTCAGGATATTTAGATATTAATACATTTGCATGCAATAGACATCTCATATCATGAACACTTTCATGATTGCCTTTGTACTGTGTTTATAATATCTAGGACTTCATTTATTAATTTAAGATTTACAAACTCATGTATTTAAACATAGTATTAATAAATGAATGATGCCTTTTTATTAAGAATATAAATTCATACATATTAAATTCATCCCTATTACATGGGCTCTAGGGCATACTCTCTAACAATCTCCCACTTGCACTAGAGCCAATAACTCATATGTCTTAGACCCATGCTATTTATATGGTGATCATGATTAATCTGGGAAAGTGCTTTAGTGAGGGGATCTGCCACATTATCATCTATGGGAACCCTTTTTATTTTCACATCATTTCTAGCTACTATTTCCCTTATGAGATGGTAGCATCTGAGAACATGCTTGGATCGCTGATGAGACTGTGGTTCCTTTGCTTGTGCAATGGCTCCATTGTTGTCACAATATAAAGGAATCAGATCAACAATGCTAGGCACCACTCCTAGTTCAGATATGAACTTTTTGATCCATACTGCTTCTTTGGCTGCTTCTGAAGTAGCAATGTACTCAGCTTCTATCGTGGAATTAGTAGTTGTTTCTTATTTGGAACTCTTCCAACTAACTACTCCTCCTCCCATTATGAACACATAACTAGACTGTGATTTACAATCATCTTTGTCAGATTGGAAGCTGGCATCTGTATACCCATTTACTTCCAAACTGCCCTCTCCATATACCAAGAATATATCCTTAGTCCTTCTCAAGTACTTAAGGATATTCTTGACAGCTGCCCAGTGTTGCTCTCCAAAATTGGATTGGAATCTGCTTGTAACACTCAAAGCAAATGCTATATCTTGACGTGTACATAACATAGCATACATGATAGAACCAATTGCAGATGCATATGGTATTCTATTCATGCTCTCTCTATCCTCTAGTGTCTGAGGACACATAAACTTAGAAAGATGTTTCCCATGTACCATGGGTATAAACCCTTTCTTAGAGAGATCCATATTGAACCTCTTCAATACTTTATCTATATATGTACTTTGAGAAAGACCTAGCAACCTATTGGATCTGTCTCTATAGATCCTTATTCCCATAATATAGGATGTTTCTCCAAGGTCTTTTATGGAGAATTGCTTGGATAACCATATTTTAACAGATTAGAGAAGAGAAATGTCGTTTCCCATGATCAATATGTCATCCACATATAGAACTAGGAAGACAATTGCACTCCAACTGACCCTTTTATACACACAAGGTTCATCTTCATTATGTGAGAAACCAAACTCTTTGATTGTCTCATTGAATCGTATGTTCCAGCTCCTAAAGGTTTACTTCAATCCATAAATCAAAAGGTCACACCTAGGTAGTATGCATGATTCAAACAAGTAAAAATAATTACATTATCTTCAAGCTTGTTGGATCTCCATCTGGCCCATCTTGCTCCTTGATAGTGGTCTCCATCTCTATCTCTAATTCTAATCTAATTACATATTACAATTTGAAAAAGAAATACAAACCAAAAACAAGTGGTCGGGACATGAAAGTCCTTATTTGGGCCAAAACATGCATAATGCTCAATCACATTGGGCCTTGTCCATAACTATCCATCATGCCAATCATACACCCTTATATGCATTTCTAATGCATAAAGTACTGGATTACTAACTTTGTTTCAACTCTTGAAATATTTTTTTGAGTTATTTTAATAATGTGACCAAATTAGGAAACTTTTTCCATTTTGGAAACTTTCATTTTAGGAAACCTTTTTATATGCTTGTGTTCTTGCCTTAATAATCAATCCAATTGATTATTAATTAATTATTAATTGATTATTTAATTAATTAATCATATTAAATAATTAAGATAATCAATTTTGGGCTTAAGATAAAGGGTAGGCCGAAACCCACAAAATTAAACCCTAAATGTGTTCACACACAAACTAGTAGTCTATTGGACCATTTAGGCCTTTTGGAATGAGACAAGCCCACTCCAGCCCTTAAAACCCATTAATAAACTTAATTATTGTTTATAATATTTAATTTAAATTAGCTCCTTGGGCCCACCAAGTCATTCACTAATTTAAACCAAGTCCGTAAACATAATTAAGCCCATTAAGTGGTTTTAATGAATTAAAATTACTTCAATTAATTTAAGGCCCATTTTAATTAATCCAATCAATTAAAAACACTTTAATATATCATATATACCATATTTAGAATATTAAAATCGTTCTAAATAAGAACACACCAAGAACAAGCATTTTTGTTTCACTAATTACTATTATTCCAGATCCGTCATGGTACGAGATTATTTGGACTACAAGAACAAATCAGATTATAGAACAAGATTTAATAAGCAATGGTCAACAAATTGGAATTCATTTATCAACAGATTTTTTTCTTCCATTTGAATTCATTTCAATAATTCTTTTAGTTGCTTTGATAGGTGCAATTACTGTGGTTCGGCAGTAATAAATCTTTAGAATTAGTAATCGAAATCGAAATTAAAATTGTTTTCTATGTTATCACATCTATTTTCCTTAAAATCTATTTAAAGATTATTTATGATTTAGGTATAAATTATTTTATTTGATTTATTATCCATATATTTCGTTGTTCTGTACTTGTGATATTCTTATTCTAGTCAATGCAATCCATTGATGTTGAATTGTTGGTCATATTGAAATAAATCAAAATTAATAAGGAGTTCATCAATGATGCTCGAACATGTACTTGTTTTGAGTGCCTATTTATTTTCTATCGGTATCTATGGATTGATCACGAGTCGAAATATGGTTAGAGCCCTTATGTGTCTTGAACTTATACTGAATGCCGTTAATATAAATTTCGTAACATTTTCTGATTTTTTTGATAGTAGCCAATTAAAAGGAAATATTTTTTCAATTTTTGTTATAGCTATCGCAGCCGCTGAAGCAGCTATTGGGCCGGCTATTGTTTCATCAATTTATCGTAACAGAAAATCCACTCATATCAATCAATCGAATTTGTTGAATAAGTAGTATTAATCGTATAGAATATAATTTTCATATTCATTAATTCGAGTTTCCATGTATGATACGTAAGTTATTTGATCATGTATGTGAAAATGTAAGAAATTAAAGTATCTTGGCTCCATCTCATGAGTTGATTTAGAATTGAATTGAAAACTTTTGGTAAATCATTGATTTGTCTGGTGTATAAATATATGATGATTCATTTAGAAATTTACTATATTGAAATTTTATGACGTTAAAAAAATTAGAAATTCAATGTCACATTCTGTAAAAATTTATGATACATGTATAGGGTGTACTCATTGTGTCCAAGCCTGCCCCACATATGTATTAGAAATGATCCTTGGGATGGATTTAAATCCAAGCAAATTGCTTTAGCTCAAAGAACAGAAGATTGTGTCGTTGTAAGAGATGTGAATCCGCCTGTCTAACAGAATTCTTGAGTGTTTGAGTTTATTTATGGCATGAAACAACCCGAAGCATGGGGCTAGCTTATTGATATTTTCCAGAAAAACCCACTTGAATACATTTGATTTTTTCTTTATCGACAAAAACACATACTCGAAAAAAATAATAAAAAAATATATATTATGTTTTCTAGCATGGGTTTTTCTAGTCCGAGTGTTTCTTATCTTGTCTTTACCATGAATTCTTTTCCTTGGTTAATAGTATTTGTAGTTTTACCGATATTTGTGGGCTTATTAATTTTCCTTTTCCCCCATAGAGGAAATAAGGTAATCAGGTGGTATACTTTATGTATATCTATATTCAAACTTCTTTTAATGACTTATGCATTCTATTTTTATTTCCAATTGGATGACCCATTAATCTAATTAACAGAAGATTATAAATGGATCCTATTGGAGACTAGGAATCGATGGATTTTCTTTAGGACCTATTTTACTGACATGATTTATCACCACTTTAGCTACTTTAGGGGCTTGGCCGATTACTCGGGATTCCCAATTATTCCATTTTCTGATGTTAGCAATGTATAGTGGTCAAATAGGATTATTTTCTTCTCAAGATCTTTTACCTTTTTTTATCATGTGGGAGTTAGAATTAATTCTCGTCTATCTACTTCTATCTATATGGGGGGAAATAAATGTATATATTCAGCTGCAAAGTTTATTTTATATACTGCGGGAGGTTCTATTTTTTTTTATTAATGGGAGCTTTGGGTATCGTTTTATATGGTTCCAATGAACCAACATTAAATTTTGAAACATCAGCCAATCAATCATATCCCGTGGTGCTAGAAATATTTTCCATATTGGATTTCTTATTGTTTTTGTTGTCAAATCATTGATTATACCTTTACATACATGGTTACCAGACACTCATGGGGAAGTGCATTACAGTACTTGTATGCTTTTAGCCGGAATCTTATTAAAAATGGGGGTGTATTGGTTGATTCGAATCAATATGGAATTATTACCTCATGCTCATTCTATCTTTTCTCCGTGGTTGATAATAGTAGGGATAATGCAAATAATCTATGTAGCTTTAACATCTCATGGTCAACAAAATTTTAAAAAAGAATAGCCTATTCTTCTGTATCTCATATGGGTTTCATAATTATAGGAATGTGCTCTATAAGTGATATGGGACTCAATGGAGCTATTTTTCAAATTATATCACATGGATTTATTGGCACTGCGCTTTTTTTCTTGGCAGGAACAGGTTATGATAGAATACGTCATGTTTATCTTGACGAAATGGGTGGGATGGCTACCCCAATGCCAAAAATATTCATAACCTTCAGTATCTTATCACTAGCTTCCCTTGCATTACCGGGCATGAGCAGTTTTTATGCAGAATTGATAGTATTTTTTGGAATAATTACGGGCCAAAAATATATTTTAATGTCCAAAATATTAATTACTGGCGTAATGGCAGTTGGAATGATATTAACTCCTATTTATTTATTATCTATGTTACGCCAGATATTCTATGGATACAAACTGTTTAATGCCCCAAACTCTTTTTTTTTATTCTAGACCATGGGAATTATTTGTTTCTATCTCTATCCTTCTGCCTATAATAGGTATTGGGATTTATTAGGATTTCATTTTCTCATTATCAGTTGATAGGATCGAAGCTATTCTATCTAATTATTTTTATATATAGTTTTTCTAAATAAAAAAAGAAATCCTATGATTTTAATAAATTGAAAATACTTAGGTTATACGATGAAAAAACTTATTTTTTTCATCTCTTAAATTTTAATTTTAGTTCAAAAAAAATGAATTGTAACCAATTTTGTTTGCATTTGTGAGAACTTTTTGAATCAAGTAATATGATGATTCAAAAGGTTCTCAACAGCTTACCTGAAGTTTTTTGTATCTATGCTTTGTTGTCCTATAGAGTTGCATTCGTCAGACCCTTTCTTCAATTGTTAATTGTTAATGTAAATGAACCATAACTATGGAGTCCTATTCCTACTAAATTAACTCCAAAATAGCATATCCAAATTATAAGAAAACCCATAGAAGCGACAATTGTGGAATTTAAACCCATCCAATTTTTATTTGTTCGAGTATGAAAATAAATCACGAATACGGTCCATGTAATAAATGCCCAAGTTTCTTTTTGGTCCCAATTCCAATATGATCCCTATGCTTCATTAGCCTAGATTGCTCCCGAAAGAATATCTATCGTTAAAAAAATAAACCTTATACTTATAATTCGATAACTCCAGTCATCTAATTGTTTAATCAATTGAAACCTGTAATAATTCCTAAAATAAATAAATAAAATATTTCTTAAAACATTCTTTTAGTCTGTCATATATTGTATCTTATTAAAGTAAAATGAATTATTTAATAAATTATTGTTTTTATCACCAATTCTTATGATTTTTTGAAATGTGATTATTGGAAATGTTACTGATAATAATGATCCACACAAAAGAGCTACATAGCCCAATATCATCATACTTACGTGCATCATTAACCACTGGGATTGGAGAGTGGGCACTAAGATTTCGGATTGATGCATGCCGGTTAAAAGGCCCGAAGTGGCAAATCCTTGAGTAAAAAAAGAACTTGGCGCGGTTATTGCGCTTAAATAATTTTTCTATTTTTTAAAATATGGAACCGTATAAATAACAAAAAACGCCCATGAAAGAAATATTAATGATTCATATAAATCACTTAATGGTAAATGTCCCTAAAAAATCCAATGGGTAACTAATAATCCTGTTATACAGAAAAAAGTAGTTATCATGCCCTTTTCTGATGAATCATATAGTTCTACAAAATCATCGACTAATAAGATTATCAAATGAATTATAATTACAATTGACACAAATGAAAAAGATATATGAGTTAATATATGTTCTAAAGTAAAAAATATCATAAAATTTTTAAAATTAAAAATTTAAAATTAAGGGGTTCCTCTATTATATAGAATTGAAATCCAAAAGTGAATTCATGATAGGATTTATTGTATCTTTTTGGAAATTACAGGATGTTATGCCGCCACTCGAACTCGAACCAAGATGCTCTAGCACTGCTTCCTAAGAGCAGCATGTCTACCGATTTAACCATAGCGGTTTGCTTAAAATCATAATATTTGATTTTTATTTAATCATCGAGCTTGAATTGAAGGAGTCAATTCAATGCAATATCTTTTACGAAACATTCAAATTCATGAAAAAATATTCATTTAAGAATGCAAAATAGAATTTTTTTATGAATTACAATTTGAATATTACATTCAAGGGATGTATGAAACTATTTTATTGCTTAGGTTTTTAGTGTAGAGAAAGTTTGGGTTAGGATTTAGAAAACCAATTCGATATCGATCTCATATAACAAAAAAATTTTGAGTTATGCTCCGTACTTTAAAAATAAAATTGCGTTTAATTAAATTTAATATATATCTTGATGTAGTTTCTAACCTAAGTATTAAATTAAATCATTCAAAATTGACACATTTTTTCTAAATAAAATTTGAAAGGTACTTTTATTATTTTATTAATTTTATTAACTGTATTGAAAGCAACAAAAAGTCTATTTTATATAGTAATTTAGAATAATATTAGTCAATTATTTTATTTTGATTCAATTATGCTCTTCTTTTTAATTTTAATTAAAGGTCTTATATCTGTTCGGCTCTTTTAGATTCAAATAGTATACATTAGTATACATATATATATATATATATATATATATATGTTTGAAATTAAAATAGTATAAAAAATACAAAACTTAAAACTTATGAATATTTATTATTGTGATAAATGGTTCGATGGGGAAAATAATAAATAATAATCCCCATCCTGAAAATGATAAAATATCCTAACAATAAAAAGTAAAAAGAATGGTGAAATTTTGTGTCTTTTCTTTTTTTGCAAACAAAAAAAGTACCATTTGTAGAATTCAGTAGACAAAAGAATTATTTATTCTACATATGATAAAAGCAAAAATAGGTCCATTTAAGTTCCAAAAATTAAAAAAAGAATGAAGGGAAATCCTTATATATATCTTCTTTATCTTTATATATATTTCTATATATCTTTATATAAAAAAATATTTATATAATATAAATAAACTTAATTTTTGATTTTTTATATAATATTTGGATAATACATATCTATTTTATATCTATATTTATTATTATATATTTATTATCTAGATATACATTATATTATAGATATAATAGATACATTTTATATTATATATAATTTACTAATATATATTAGATATTCAATTTTTTATATTCTATGTTTCATATTACAAATTTCTATTGTAAATTAGAAAATTTCTATTTGAAATTATAAAAAATAAATGAATATAGATGTTTTCGTTATCATATCAAGTAAAATTAGATTATTCCAACCTTTCATTTTTTATTTGCCGAGCAAAAAAACTTTTTGAATTACCTGTAGAAAGAGATTTTGCTAACGAAAATGCCTTCAATACTGCCCAATATCCCTTTCTTTTCCAAATGTTTTTTCGAATATGCTTTTTTGATATAGAAGTACGCTTTTTTGGAACTGCCATTCAAAAATAAATAAGTTTTTTCTTGTTATAGTTGGATGTGAAAGACATTTATTGTTAATGTTAAAAGTTAAAAAAATGTTCTTTACTATTCTATTCATTATCTATTAGTCTGAAAATTATACTCTTTAAAGAAGGCTATATGCCTATTTTATTTATATTTCTATCTTTTTCGTCATATTACATGTATAAAATATGAAAATACATTAATAAAAATAAAGCTTCAGAACCTAAATTTTCTATATTTATCCTAAGCTAAAAATGTTTTTTATCCTAATAATATAAATATAATAAATAAAAAAATTTTAAAATTTAGTAATTCTTTACCTTTACCCCATGTCTGATATGGCAGTTTTTTCGACAAACATAATAAAAGTCAATAAATGCATTCCAAAATGTACTAGTTAATGATTTTGAATTCTGAATAAAGCAATAAAAATACATAATGATTTATTTTATTGAATCCAGAGTAAAATCATCTCTTTTTTATTATTCCTATCACTATCAAAATTCAAAATACTCCTTTTGGTTTGGTATTTAGTTTTGTTATTTAAAATTATTTATCTTTTCTTTATGTATATTATATAAAAACTTGTAATTAAAAATAAGTAATTAATTCAATAATAATTCATTTTTTTAGTTCGAATAAATTTAGTTAGAATAATTATTTTTTTCCTAGTATTTTTATTTGATCAATTCTAAATTTTTAATTTAAATATGTTAAGTATTTTGTAAAAATTCAGAATAGTTAAATAATTAAGAATAAAAATTCAATTAATTTAAGTTTTACATATATATTTTCATTTATTTTATTTATTTTTTTATTGACTGACTTATTTAAAAAGATATAAGAGCCGATGAATCAAAAACAAGAAATAATTAATTAGTAATTTTTATGGAACATATATATCAATATTTATGGATCATACCTTTTATTACAATCCCAGTCCCTGTGTTAATAGAAGTGGGACTCCTCCTTTTTCCGGCGGCAACAAAAAAACTTCGGCGTATGTGGGCTTTTCCAAGTGTTTTATTGTTAAGTATAGTTATGATTTTTTCAATCGATTTGTCTATTCAGTAAATAAATAGCAATTTTATTTATCAATATATATGGTCGTGGACCATCAATAATGATTTTTATTTAGAGTTTGGACACTTGATTGACCCACTGACTTATATTTTGTTAGTATTAATTACTGTAGTTGGAATTATAGTTCTTTTTTATAGTGACAATTATATATCTTATGATCAAGGCTATTTGAGATTTTTTGCTTATATGAGTTTTTTCAATACTTCAATGTTAGGATTAGTTACTAGTTCTAATTTGATACAAATTTATATTTTTTGGGAATCAGTTGGAATGTGTTCTTATCTTTTAATAGGTTTTTGGTTCACACGACCCATCGCATCGAATGCTTATAAAAAAGCATTTGTAACTAATCATGTAGGAAATTTTAGTTTATTATTAGGAATTTTAGGTCTTTATTGGATAACGGGAAGTTTTGAATTTTGGGATTTATTCAAAATATTCAATAACTTGATTTATAATAATCAAGTTAATTTTGTATTAGTTACTTGTGTGACTTTCTATTATTTTCTGGCGCAATTGCTAAATCGATGCAATTTCCTCTTCATGTATGGTTTCCAGATGCTATAGAAGGGCCTACTCCTATTTCGGCTCTGATACATGCTGCTACTATGGTAGCAGCGAGAATTTTTCTTGTAGCTTGACTTTTTCCTCTTTTCATAGTCATACCTTCCATAATAAATCTAATAGATTTGATAGGCACAGTAACGGTCTTTTTAGGAGCTACTTTAGCTCTTGCTCAAAAAGATATTAAGAGGAGTTTAGCTTATTCTACAATGTCTCAATTGGGTTATTTGATGTTAGCTCCAAGTATGGTGTCTTATCGAGGCATTTTATTTCATTTGATTACTCATGCCTATTTGAAAGCATTGTTGTTTTTAGGATCTCGATCCATTATTCATTCAATGGAAACTATTGTTGGTTATTCTCCAGATAAGAGTCAAAATATGGTTCATATGGGCAGTTTAACAAAACATATTCCAATTAAAAAAACTTCTTTTTTATTAGGAACACTTTCTCTTTGTGGTATTCCACCCTTCGCTTGTTGTTGGTCCAAAGATGAAATTCTTAATGATAGTTGGTTGTATTCACCTATTTTCGCAATAATATCTTCTTTCACTGCGGGATTAACTGCATTTTATATGTTTCGTATTTATTTACTTACTTTTGAAGGACATTTAAATGTTCATTTTAAAATTACAATGGGGAAAAAATAGTTCATTTTATTCAATATCTTTATGGGGGAAACAAGGATAAAAAATGCTTAACAAAACTTTTCGTTTATTAGCTTATTAACTATAAATAATAATGAAAGGGCTTCTTTTTTTTGGAAGAACACATATCAAATTGATGGTAATGCAAAAAATATGACTTGGCCCTTTATTGTTGTTAATAATTTTAACACTAAAAGGATTTTTTACTAACCCCATGAATCAGATAATACTATGTTATTTCCTATGCTTGTCTTGGTACTATTTACTTTGTTTATTGGAGCCATAGGAATTTCTTTCAATCAAGAAGAAATCAATTTGGATATATTGTCAAAATCCTTAACTCCATCTTTAAACCTTTTGCATCAAAATGAACAAAATTTTGTGGATTGGTATGAATTTGTAACAAATGCAACTTTTTCAGTCAGTATAGCTTTTTTCGGAATATTTATAGCATCCTCTTTCTATAAGTTTGTTTATTCATCCTTACAAAATTGGAATTTATTTAATTCGTTCGCTAAAGAAGGTCTGAAGAGAATTCTTTGGGACAAAATAATAAATTGAATATATAATTGGTCCTCTAATCGAGGTTACATAGATTCTTTTTATCTAATATCTTTTATTGGGGGGATAAGAAAATTAGCTGAATTAATTCATTTTTTTGATAAACGAATAATTGATGGAATTATTAATGGAGTTGGTGTTATCGATTTTTTGGTAGGAGAAGGTATAAAATCTGTAGGAAGTGGTCGCATCTCTTCTTATCTCTTATTGTATTTATTTTATGCGTTAATATTTTTATTAATTTACTAATATATTATTATTATTATTATTTATTCTATATTATTTATTATTATTCTATTTATTATAATATAATATTTAATTAATTATTCTATAAACCATAAAATGTCTTTATTTTTTTATATATCAATATTTCTAACTTCGAATTTTGTTGATTTCCATCCAGATAAAAAGTTTTGTAAAGTGGTATATTTTTATAGCACGTCTCTTTAAATTGAAAATACAATTCATCCTTTGTTTTTTTTCTTTCCATTCACTTGGATCTCTTCCACTTTCGTTTCGTCGATTTTGTTCGGATCCTCTTTTTCTTTCGAAAAATGGGAAGAAGAAGGATCTTCTTCGGTGGATCCCTCTTGTTCCTATTTAGTCCCTTTCATTTCGAAAGTTATTTCTATTTCTACATCTGTTTCTTCCTCCCTTTCTGAGGTTTCTTTCAGTTTTTTAGTAAAAATGGGTGACGGTATTCTACCTAAAAAGTAGACACAGGTAATAAATAAGAGAATACTAAAGATTCGAGCCATAAAATTTCTAAATTCTGATATAAGGTACTTATTAGATTGAAAAAGTACATTAGATCTAATAGAATTATTTTGCTGTATCCATACTAATATCAATCCAACCCATTTCATGAATAAAATGTGACCAATTAACCAACCAACAAAACTACTAGTTACAAATAACATCTTGTTGTTTCATCGAAACATATAAATGTTGACTAAACTGACTAACATTAAACTTGGTAAAATGAAATGGTTGAATAATTGAAAAATGAGATTATTTAGGAATACAAATTGAATGCTAAGATTACGTATTGAATTTCTGGTAGTAGATCCATAATCAAAAAATTGTTTGTTATTGTTCCAGAAGAAATGAAACAAAAGATAGGGTAGAGCTAGGACAGTTATTGTATGAGGTCTACCCAATGCTAGATGCAGAGGCGCATTATAGATCGATATGAACATCATGAGCTATCCCATAATAAAACCTATTGTTGCTGATACCTTCTTCTCAGTTCCTTCTTCTCCTTCTTCTATAACCCGAGCTCGGAGAAGGAAGAGATAAGAGGGCCCCATAGAGAATGTGGTCAGGAATCCATAATAGAGTCTGACCACAACGACTGAATTGAGTATCTTCATACATAAGGATACTAGATTACCTAGTATAAAAGATTTAAAAATCATCACAAACCTCCCTTTTTATTTTCTATTACAATTTTTGGATTATTATATGATGATTTTTGAACTTTCCATATATATAGAAATAGAATATAGAAATAGAAAGAGATAGACTAGAAACGACATCTCTTATGTCAATGACACCAAAGGAAAGGGGATATTAAATGAATGGAATTGGGATATGGATGGAATATAATGAAATAGAGCCACTTTGAGGTTCCCTATGAAATGAGGCATGGAACGAAGACACTATGAAGAAGTTTCGAGAGTTATGAAGGAAACTTCAAGCTCATATTGGTCATGGGTTGAGAGAGGGAATTGAACTCTATGAGATCTAATCTCCCATTGTTCCTCAGTAGCTCAGTGGTAGAGCAATCGACTATTAACTGATTGGTCGTAGGTTTGAATCCTACTTGGGGAGATTTGATTCATTCCAAATTCTTTAATTTGAATGAAAGGGTTAGCTTTGACCGTTAAGTGTAGGTAACCCGTTCCCTCTGTCTTTCTTTCTATTGTATTCTATCTCATCATATGACATTATGTTCTATGATATTTGAGAATCACCATCAATACCTCGGTGTAGTTAAGTCCGGTATAATCCTTTGTTCCATAGTCTAGGTCTATTTACAACTGGCCAATTAAGAATTTTTAGATGTACTAGTATTAGCAAGTGCATCAAAGATGCAGCCATCGATTCTCCTGAGAGGCCATAATTACCACGAGCAAACATATTAATGACGAAGAACACATTTTTGCTATGCTACTAATACTTGTACTTGCTCTGCTATTCTACCCAAGCCTAGCTAAGGAAGAGTTAGGGGGCGTAAAACAAAAAAAATTAGACCCGGGCATACTATATGGAAAGATTTTAACATTAACGAAAAAAAGAATAAAAAGTGAGGACATTCTATTTCAACAAAAGACCCACACCAAAGTTCCATAGCTTTTGGTCCGCTATCTCGATCATGATTTTCCTACCTCTAGAAGGAAAGGTCCTTCCCTTTTCGGCCAGTTGTGGGCGAGGAGGGATTCGAACCCCCGACACCGTGGTTTGTAGCCACGTGCACTAATCCTTTGAGCTACAGGCCCCACCCTATCTCCACTAAATCTATTCCCGGGAGTACCCTAAAAAAGAACCTTTTCGATCCCCAGCCATTTCGGGTTAAAAAGATGCGAAAGCGCCTCTCTCTCTATAAGAATGGTGCGTTCTGAGGTGTAAAGTGGGAGAAAAGGGATTTCATAATTGGTGTTTTGAATAATACGACCTTTTAATTTTTTTTTCATATTGAAAAAGTAATAAGAATGAGGGGTGTTAATCTTTTTATCATCCTGGCATCGAGCTATTTTTTTGTAGGACCTCTCCTACAGTATCTTCACCGCAGTAGAGTTTAACCACCAAGTTCAAAATGGATTGGTGTGGTTCCTCTATGCCTAGGACACCGAAATATTGAACCATGAACGAAGAAAGGCATGAGAGAAAAAATGCATATTGGCTAGTGATTATGAGACCCCAATTCTTGACTTGAGGGGACACCAAACACTTCTACCCTTCCATCCCTTAGATCGATAGAGAGGGAGGGCAGAGCTTTTGGTTTTTTCATGTTGTCAAAGAGTTGAACAATAAAAATAGATGGCAAGTACCTAATCGAATTGATCGGGTCATGTAGGAACAAGGTTTAAGTCTACCGGTCTGTTAGGATGCCTTAGCAGCATACATCACTGCACTTCCATTTGACACCTATTGTAATGATAAACGGCTCATCTCGCCGTGACCTTCTCTTGAATTCTCAAAACTTTTATCACTCCATCCCCGCAAGGGCAGAGAACCCGTCCCTATCTCGGCTATGCTACCGAAGGTTCTGGGGAAGTCAGAATATGAGAGCACTCATCTTGGGGTGGGCTTACTACTTAGATGCTTTCAGCAGTTATCCGCTTCGCACTTAGCCACCCAACGTTTACCGTAGGCATGATAACTGGTACACCAGAGGTGCATCCTTCTTGGTGCTCTCATGCTAGGGAAAGGTCCTCTCAATGATCTAATGCCCACACCAGATATGGACCGAACAATCTCCCGATGTTCTGAACCCAGCTCACGTACCACTTTAATGGGCGAACAACCCAACTCTTGGAACATACTACATCCTCAGGTGGCGAAGAGCAACATCGAGGTGCCAAACTTTCCCATCGATGTGAACTCTTGGGTAAGATCAGCCTGTTATCCTTATAGTAACTTTTATTCATTGAGCAATGGCTCTTCCACTCAGCACCATCAAATATCTAAGGCCGACTTTTGTCCCTACTCGATGGGTGGGTCTTGCAATCAAGCTCCCTTTTGCCTTTGCACTCGAGGCCTAATCTCCGTCCGGCCGGAGGAAACCTTTGCACACCTCCGTTACTTTTTAGGAGGCCTATGCCCTTTAGAAACTATTTACCTAAGACTGTCCCTTGGCCCGTAGATCCTAACACAAGATTAGAATTCTGGCTCTTCCAGAGTAGTATCTCACTGAAGGCTCGGACCTCCCCAGAAGGGAGGCTTCTTCGGCTTCCACCTAAACGGCGAAGGAAAGGCCCAAAGCCAATCCTAAGGAACAGTAAAGCTTCATAAGGTCTTTTTGTCTAGGTGCAGGTAGTTCGCATCTTCATAGACATGTCTATTTCACCGAGCCTCTCTTCGAGATAGTGCCTAGATTGTTATGCCTTTCGTGTGGGTTGGAATTTACCCGACAAGGAATTTCGCTACCTTAGGACCGTTATAGTTACGGTCGTCGTTCATCGGGGCTTTGGTTGCCGGCTCCCCTTTCATCAGGTCACTAACTTCCTTGACCTTTCGGCACTGGGCAGGCATTAACCCCCATACATGGTCTTATGACTTTTCAAAGGCCTGTGTTTTTGGTAAACAGTCGCCCAGGCCTGGTCACTACGACCTCCTTTGTGAGGAGGCACCCTTCTTCCGAAGTTACGGGGCTATTTTGTCGAGTTCCTTATAGAGAGTTGTCTCGTACCCCTAGGTATTCTCTACCTACTCACCTGTGTCAGTTTTGGGTATAGGTACCCTTTTGTTGAAGGTCGTTCGAGCTTTTCTTGGGAGTATGGCATGGGTTACTTCAGCGCTGTAGCGCCTGGTACTCGAACATTGGCTCGAGGCATTTTCTCTACCCTTTCTTACCCTGAAAAAGCAAGGACACCATGCATCCTTGAACCAATAACCAACTTTCGGCTAACCTAGCCTCCTCCGTCCCTCGGGACCAACAAAGGGTAGTACAGGAATATTCACCTGTTGTCCATTGGCTATGCCTTTTTGCCTGATCTTAGGCCCTGACTCACCCTCCGTGGATGAACCTTGTGGAGGAACCTTTAGGTTTTTGGGGAATTTGATTCTCACCAATGTTTGTGTTACTCAAGTCGACATTCTCGCTTCTGCTTCGTCCATCGCCGCTCGCGTGGGTGCTTCCCTCTAAGGCAAAATGCTCTCCAACCGATGCATTTTTACATCCCATAGCTTTGACAGATAGGTTAGCCCCATTCATCTTCGGTGCAAGAGCACTCGATCAGTGAGCTATCAAGCACTCTTTCAAGGGTGGCTGCTTCTAGGCAAACCTCCTGGTTGTCTCTGCACCCTTACCTCTTTTATCACTGAGCGGTCATTTAAGGGCCTTAGCTGGTGATTCGAGTTGTTTCCCTCTCAATAATGAAGCTTATCCCCCATCATCTCACTGGCCGACCTTGACCCCTGTTATTTTGAGGTCATATCTAGTATTTAGAGTTTGCCTCGATTTGGTACCGCTCTTGTGCCCCATACCAAAATAGTGCTTTACCCCTAGATGTCCAATCAACTGCTGTGCCTCAACGCATTTATGGGAGAACCAGCTAGCTCTAGGTTCGAGTGGCATTTCTCCCCTAACCATAACTCATCCGTTGATTCTTCAACATCATTTGGTTTGGACCTCCACTTAATTTCACCCAAGCTTCATCCTAGTCATGGACACAGGTTCGGGTCCATAAGCAGTGACAATTGCCTTATAAAGACTTGCTTTCGCTATGGCTCTGGTGGGTTCCCTTAACCAAGCCACTGCCTATGAGTCATCAGCTCAATCTTTAACAAGCACGCAGTCAGAGCCCTGGACTTCTCCCACTGCTTGGGAGCTTATGGTTTTATGTCTATTTCATTCCCTGATGGGGGTTTTTTTCACCCTTCCCACACGGTACTACTTCGCTATCGATCACCCAGGAGTATTTAGCCTTGCAAGGTGGTCCTTGCTAATTCACATGGGTTAGAGCGTAAGCTAGTAATGCTTTCATCTACTGGACTCTCACTATCTGGGGTGCAGCACTCCACTGCTTCACCTAGCAGCACGACGCTTGTATTGCTCTCCCATAACCCCATTTTCACGATTTAGGCTGCTCCCATTTTGCTTGTCGTTACTACGGGAATCACTTTTCCTTTATTTTCCTCTGGTTACTAAGATGTTTCAGTTTGCAAGGTTGTCTCTTGCCTGCCCATGGATTTAGCAGCAGTTTGAAAGGTTGACCTATTCGGGAATCTCTGGATCTACGCTTATTTTCAACTCCTCGAAGCATTTCGTCGCTTACTACGCCCTTCCTCATCTTTGGGTGCCTAGGTATTTACCATAAGCCTTTCCTTATTTGAACCTCGCCCTTAACTTTAAGGCTATGCCATCCTAAGGTGCTGCTAAATGGAAGGATCTTATCAACGTCCATGAATGATAAATTGATAAATCATAGATCGAATCGGAAAAATTGGGTGCTATTGTATAGCTTTGAGCCGGCTAACTTCACGATTTGGAGATAAGCATACTCGAACTGTTGACATCCGCCACAGGGTAAACCATCACCTCTCGGGTCCCCGACTAATTCTACCATAGAGGCAAACGATAGACAATAACTCCCCCCCGAACACAGCTTACAACTTTCATCGTACTGTGCTCTCCAAAGAGCAACTCTTCTCAAAATCTCAAAAGGTGCTGAGTTGGAATCCTATTCTAAAGGAAAACTAGGAATGGAGAGCTCCCTCCTCCTTTTTGCCCACTCTTTGATCTTAAGAATGCTGGTTTTAAGAATGAGTGATTGCCCTTCTCCGACCCTTACTGCCCAACCTAAGAGCGGATAGCTAATGCCTCCCACTTATTGAACAGGATTCTATGGTTGGTCCGCGACCCCTGGATGCCGAAGGCATCCTTTGGGTGATCTCATAGTTTCTACAGGGTAAAGACGATAGGGTCGGTCCATGGATTTTCCTTCCTTTTGCCGCATTTCACTAAAGGGTTAAAGAGAGATAGTGTATTAAGCTATTCGCAAGGGCCAACTTGATCCTCTTCCTCAGGGATCCTAGATGAGGGAACCCTAGGAGAGCCGCTGACTCCAACTATCATCCATGTACGATCCATGCTAGATTTGACCAACTGCCCATCTTACCTCCTCTACATTCTTGACAGCCTATCTTTGTCTCACTAGAGTCTTTCAGTGGCATGTTTCGTTCCTCTTCCCCATTATTTAGAAAAAGTAAGCCACCAGTTTAGGTACAAGCTACTATCATTACCACCTGGACAATTAGACATCCAACTCGTAATTGTAATGACCCAATTGCAAGAGTGAAGCTCTACCAACTGAGCTATATCCCCCCGAGCCAAGTGGAGCATGCATGAAGGAGTCAGATGCTTCTTCTATTCTTTTTTTTGGTGCAACTGGGCCATCCTGGACTTGAACCAAAGACCTCACTTGTTAAGTAAATAATCGCACCTACGGTCTAACTAATTGGGAGAGAATCAATATATTCCTTTTCAGGAGCGATTCATCCCTCCCCTTGCCCCCATCGAGAAAGAGAACTAACTAATCCCATGGCAAAAGTCGAGAAACTCAATGCCACTATTCTTGAACAACTTGGAGTCGGGCCTTATTTTCACATTATTACGGATACGAAAATAATGGGAAAAATTGGATTCAATTGTCAATTGCTCCTATCGAAAATAGGATTGACTACGAATTTAAGCCATAGCGCATGGTTTCATAAAAGCGTATGATTTTCCCGATCCAAATAAAATAGGTTTTACATGAAAAAGATTTGGCTTAGCATGTTCTATTCGATATGGGTATGAAAAGACACCGACTCGGTATTTTTAAAAAAATAGAGAAATCAGAACCAAGTCAAGATGATACGGATCAACCCCTTCTTCTTATGCCAAAGATCTCACCATTTTTGAAGGAATTGGAGTTACATCTTTTTTCCATTTCCATTCAAGAGTTCTTATGTGTTTCCACACCCATTTGAGACCCCGAAAAATGAACAAATTCAGAACACATACAAGATTCGTCACTACAAAAAGGATAATTGTGACCCCACCATTAACTATTTCATTTATTAACTACTTCATTTTTAAATTTCATAGTAATAGAAATAAAATACATGTGAGATAGAATTTGTAACTTGCTATCCTCTTGCCTAGCAGGCAAAGATTTACCTCCGTGGAAAGGCTGATTCATTCGAATCGACATGAGAGTCCAACTATATTGCATTGCAAGAATCCATGTTGTATATTTGAAAAAGGCTGGCCTACTTGCTTCTCTCATGGTACAATCCTCTTCTCACTGAGCCCCTTTCTCCTCGATCTACAGAGACAAAATGTAGGACTGGTGCCAACAATTCATCGGGGAAGAAAGGACTCACTGAGCCAAGATCGCTAACTAATACTAATTGAATACTAATAGAATATAAAATAGAATAAAAAAGAATTGTCTTTTCTGTATACTTCCCAAGTTCCGTTGCTACTGTGTGCTTTACGCAATCGATCGGATCATATAGATATCCCTTCAACACAACATAGGTCATCGAAAGGATCTCGAAGACCCACCAAAGCACGAAAGCCAAGATCTTTCAGAAAATGGATTCCTATTCGAAGAGTACATAACTGCATGGATAAGCTCATACTAACCCGTCAATTTGGGATCCAATTTTGGATTTTCCTTAGGGGAAGGAATTGGAATGTAATAATATCGACTCATATAGATATATAAGAAAAGGTTCTCTATTGATTCAAAAGTTGTACCTATGGGATAGGGGTAGCGAAAGAGGAAAAAACCAAAGATTTCACATAGTACTTTTGATCAAAAAGTCAATCTGATTTATTTTGTACCCTTCATTCAATGAGAAAATGGGTCAGATTCTACAGGATCAAACTTATGGGGAATGACAAAAGAGGATAAAAAAAGAAATAAAAAAAGAAAAGAGAGGGAAAAAGACAATAATAAAAATAAATAAATAAATAAATAAATAAATAAATGAAGTAGAAGAGCCCAAATTCAAAATGAACAAATTCAAACTTGAAAAAAAACTTTCTAATTCTCGAAGAATGAGGGGGCAAAGGGATTGATCGAGAAAGATCTCTTGTTCTTATTATAAGTTATAAGATCGTGATTAGATCCGCATATGTTTTGTAAAAAGAAGAATCTTCTCCTTTGAGAATAATCAAAAAAGGAAAGTGTTCAATTGGAACACGAAAACGTGACTGAATTTTTTGTAGTTACTCTTGGGGACATAGTGGATGAAGGGAGGAACTTCTCGAATGAGGAAAAGGATCCAATGACTTTGAAAGAATTGAACGAGGAGCTATATGAGGTGAAAATCTCATGTACGGTTCTGTAGAGTGGCAGTAAGGATGACTTATCTGTCAACTTTTCCACTATCACCCCCAAAAAACCAAACTCTGCCTTACGTAAAGTTGCCAGAGTACGATTAACCTCTGGATTTGAAATCACTGCTTATATACCTAGTATTGGCCATAATTTACAAGAACATTCTATAGTCTTAGTAAGAGGAGGAAGGGTTAAAGATTTACCCGATGTGAGATATCACATTGTTTAAGGAACCCTAGATGCTGTCGGAGTAAAGGATCGTCAACAAGGGCATTTTAGTGCGTTGTAGATTCTTATCCAAGACTTGTATCATTTAATGATGCCATGTGAATCGCTAGAAATATGTAAAGTGTATGTCTAACCCAATAACAAAAGTTTCGTAAGGGGACTGGAGCAGGCTACCGTGAGACAAAAGATCTTCTTTCTAAAGAGATTCGATTTGGAACTATTATATGTTCAAGGTCCACTATTGGAATAATTTCAGAGGTTTTCATTGACTTCATCCGTGTCAACAAACAATTCAAAATGCCTCGACTTTTTTAGAACAGGTCCGAGTCAAATAGCAATGATTCGAAGCACTTCTTTTACATTATTTTGGAAACCCAAGGACTCAACCGTATGGATATGTAAAATACAAGATTTCCAATCCTAGCAGGAAAAGGAGGGAAACAAATAATCAATTTAAAGTGAGTAAATAGAATTCCATACTCGATCTCATAGATGCATATAGAATTCGATTGAAAGCCGTATTCGATGAAAGTCATATGTACGGCTTGGAGGGAGGTCTTTCATATCTTTCGAGATCCAACCTACAATATGGGGTCAAAAAGCCAAAATAAATGATTTTATCAGCCTTTATAAAAGGAAAACTGATTCTTGAAAACCCCTTGCATGCTCATGTCACATCGAGGTACTACAGAAGAGAAAACTGCAAAATCTAATCCAATTTATCGTAATCGATTAGTTAACATGTTGGTTAATCATATTTTGAAACACGAAAAAATATCATTGGCTTATCAAATTATCTATCGAGCCATAAAAAAGATTCAACAAAAGACATAAACAAATCCACTATCTATTTTACGTCAACCAATATGTGGAGTAACTCTCGATACGGCAGTAAAAGCAAGATGTGTAGGCGGATCAACTCTTCAAGTTCTTATTGAAATAGGATCCACACAAGGAAAAACACTTGCCATTTGTTGATTATTAGGGGCATCCTGAAAACATCCAGGTCAAAATATGGCTTTCAAATTAAGTTTCAAATTAGTGGATGCTGCCAAAGGGAGTGGTGATGCCATACACAAAAAGGAAGAGACTCATAGAATGGTAGAGGCAA